>PVJI01014403.1:0-44299 GCA_004026765.1 Micronycteris hirsuta
TACCCAAGATCAAAAATAAGGAAAGGATCCTAGAAGCAGCCAGAGAAAAGGAGACAGTTACCTACAAAGGAATTCCCATAAGACTGTCAGCTGATTTCTCAAAAGAGACCTTACAGGCAAGAAGGGGCTAGAGAGAAGTATTCCAAGTAATAAACCTTTTAAATGTATCAAAAATTTAATGAATATTTTCTTAAAAATTATGATAAACAGGTTTCGGACTACCGGCCAAGATGGAGGCGTAGGTAGACACACTGTGCCTCCTCCCACAACCAAAAGAAGGACAACAACAAATTAAAAAATAAAGAACAACCAGACAGAATATCGAACTGTATGGAAGTCTGACAACCAAGGAGTTAAAGAAGAAACATTCATCCAGACCAGTAGGAGGAGCAGAGACCTGTAGCTGGGCCGAGAGGACTCTTAGGAGGTCGGCGGCTGGAGAACCAGGGCAGGCAAGGCTGCAGCTGGTGGGCAAGGTGGCAGATTTTGGACTGGGCAGTCCCACATTCATGTACAGATAAACTAGGAAGAACAACTGGGGAGTGAGACAGACCTCTAACCCTCAGTTTCAGTTTGGGGAAATAAAGCCTCAAACCTCTGACTGAGAACACCTGTGGGGGTTGAGGCCATGGGAGAAACTCCCAGCCTCACAGGAGAGTTCACTGGAGAGACCAACAGGGTCCTAGATAGTACACAAATGCACCCACCTGGGAATCAGCACCAGAAGGGCCCAATTTGATTGTGGGTAGCAGGGGAAGCGACTGAAAACTGGCAGAGAGCTGAGCAAGGAGCATTGTTCCTTCTCAGACCCCTCCCCCACATACAGCATCACAACACAACCACGTGGGTTGTCCCACCCTGGTGAACACCTAAGGCTCCGCCCCGTACAGGCATGGATGAGACCCAAAAACAAAAAGGCCCAAATGAAAGAACATTTCAAAGATCCAGAAAAAATACAACTAAGTGACAAAGAGATAGCCGACATATCAGATGCAGAGTGCAAAACACTAGTAATCAGATGCTCACAGAATTGGTCGAGTATGGTCACAAATGAGAGGAAAAAATGAAGGCTATGCTAAGTGAAATAAAGCAAAATGTACAGGAAACCAACAGTGACAGAAGGAAACTGGGACTCAAATCAATGGTGTCGACCAGAAGAAAGAAAGAAACATTCAACCAGAACAGAATGAAGAAACAAGAATTCAAAAAATGAGGAGAGGCTTAGGAATCTTTAGGACATCTCCAAACATTCCAACATCCGAATCATAGGGGTACCAGAAGGAGAAGAGAAAGAGCAAGAAATTGAAAACGTATTTGAACAAATCATAAAGGAGAACATCCCCAATCTGGCAAAAGAAATAGACTTCCAGGAAGTCCAGGAAGCTGAGAGAGTCCCAAAGAAGTTAGATTCAAGGAGGAACACATGAAGGCACATCATAATTACATTAACCAAGATTAAAGATAAGGAGAGAGTCTTAAAAGCAGCAAGAGAACAGGAGACAGTTACCTACAAAGGAGTGCCCATAAGACTATCAGCTGATTTCTCAAAAATACCTTCTAGGCAAGAAGGGAATGGAAAGAAGTATTGCAAGTCATGAAAGGCAAGGACCTACATCCAAGATTACTCTATTAAGCAAAGCTTTCATGTAGAATGGAAGGGCAGGTAAAGTGCTTCCCAGATAAGGTCAAGTTCTAGGAGTTCATCATTACCAAGCCCTTATATGAAATGTTAAAGGGACTTATCTAAGAAAAAGAAGATAAAAAAATATGAACAGTAAAATGACAACAAACTCAGTTATTAACAACCACACCTAAAACAAAAACAGAAACAAACTAAGCAAACAACTAGAACAGGAACAGAACCACAGAAAAGGAGATCACGTGGAGGGTTATCAGTGGGGTAGTGGGAGGGTTATCAGTGGGGGAGTGGGGAGTGGGAAGGGGAAAAGGTACAGAGAATAAGTAGCGTGGTAGATAGAAAATAGACAGGAGGAGGTTAAGAATAGTATAGGAAATGTAGAAGCCAAAGAATTTATATGTATGACCCACGGACATGAACAAAACGGGGGAATGTTGGGGGCGGGTTTCAGGGCAGAGGGGAATAAAGAGGGGAAAATGGGACAACTGTAATAGCATAATCAATAAAATATATTTTAAAAAAAGAATGTGATTTGAAGTCTTTGTCTTTTAAAGGAGATATTTACAGAGGCTGGTTTACACCAAACACTCTGAAAAAGTGTTCACTGTTGCCTAATTTGAAGGTCATGGCTAAGTGATAAAGGCAGTCCAAAAAGCACAAGTGGTTGGATCGCACAGCTTCCACTCCTCCCTGCTGCCAGGACTAGCTGTAATTCTGTGTGTAACATGAGCAGCGTGTATTGCAGCTTTCCTCTTTTGTGCTAACCTCACTTCACAGTGCCCTCGTGTTCCTCCCCGAGCTGTGTAGGTACCCTCATAGTCACATTCACACATTCCTTATCTGCATTGTCCTGTGACCCCCACATTTTCTCTGCTTCTCTACATGTGTCCTGTTGGACCCAGTACTCAGCTAGAACAACACTAGAAAGATCAAATGATGTGAAAAAGGAATTCACACCAAGATGCGGCATAGATAGAATCAGCTTGCTTTCTCCCAGGTGTGTTTTTATTTAGACAACTCTTAAAAATCTAGAATTCTTTCAAAGCAAGTAAATAATGATATTTTACAAAATTATAGAGAATTTTGGTCTCAGTAGTAGGCTATACCTAGATTGTTATAGGCAGGAGGACTTTTTGTTTTCTTAGCTTCCTTTGATTTCTAATTAAATGGCTGAAAGATGAAATATATCTCTGAGATACTAGTTTATCTTTTTATTCCACAACTTTTCCTTTTACCCTAATCTTTTTAGCAGATAGCCAAGTCATGTGTTCCTTGCCTTATTGAAGATGTGAAGTTATTGGCAGGGCAGAAAGTGGACTTTGCTTGCACAAGAGCAACCCCTGAAGGCCTCACCGTAATGGGGATGAAACAGACAACCCTGGGTCCAATGAGCAGAAAAATAAAACAAACAAAAAAAAAATCTGTTTATTAAACAGTGCCCCAAGCAGGGGAAAAACTTCAGAGGAAGTTTCAATAATATTGGCCAGATGTTCTGAACACCTTTACCTTTACTTACCACAAACTTAAGGTGGCCATACATCCTGGTTTGCTCAGGATAGTCCTAGTTTATAAATGTTGTTCTAGTGTGAATACTAATAGTGTACCTGTTTACTCTCGAAATTGTCCGGATTTGAATGATAAGTTATATGGCTTCTCAATACATAACTCATTCAACTATCAATATATGTAAGTTATATTATAGTGTTCTAACAAATAACACAAAATTCCAGTGGCTTAAAACTATAAGCATCTATCAGGTGAAATTCTAGGTAGCTGTCCTCCATGGATTAGCTCAGCATTCCAGACACCACTATATTAACCTATGTGTTCCACAATTGTTACAGTGGGAAAAGAGAGCTCTTGGAATGTCTTATGTCAGCAAATAAAGGATCCAGCCTGGAAGTGATATCATTTATGCCTACATCTCCTTGGCCAAAACTATTCATATGGCTCAGTCTATCTGCAGAAGTCTGGGTAATTTTTCCCATTTTCCAAAAAGGAAAAAGAAAAGAATGTGAGTATGAAAAGTCTTACCATTAGATATTAAAACAAGAGGTCAAGTACCAAAGGGCTTATTATAATTGGTATTGTTAAACCGAAAAATATCCTCTCACATGAGCACATAAATTCCTTTGCCACTACATTCACGCTTAGTCACAACTTTGATAACAGCAACTCTCTCACAATCCTAGTCCCCGTTCTTCAGTGGAAGGTAACAGGATTTGAAGTTTTATCAATAAATAAGAGACTCAATAGCAGACATGACATCAAAAATATGATTCATGACTTTTAATTTGATAACATCAACAATAAAAATAAAAGTCATAAAGCAGAAATACACACTTCATAAAATATGTGTATTGTATAGCCCCCTAACTTAAATAGTACTCAGGAATAAAAACAATAAGCTAATTCATGCATATGCATTAATGGCCTATTAGAATGTCTGTTGTGAAAATTAACCATTTGTTTTGACTATAGAGAGAAATTTTATGTTTCAATAGAAAACTATAGCATATCCTTTTGGGTTATTAGATTGTAGTCCTGTTTGTTGTTGTTGAGCTATTTTCACCTGTATAATATACATGGTTTTGTTATATTATAACAAAACCATGTATATTATTGACCTATGAATTAGGTTGGATCCTGCTATTTTGCACATTTGTCAGTCCTTACCAAATTTTCAGATCTTCATGTTGATTTATTTTGTTTTTCTACCTTCAATGTGATGTTGGGAATCTTGCCAAGGATCTGCTGGCTGTTGTCTGATGATGCCAGAAGATAACTACCTCAGTCCAGTTATTACTAGGGCTATGTGAATATTGCTCACTGCAGAAACAGTGTACCATTCAAAAATAAATGTTTAAATTGATGCTTCGTTGTAGTCTATCATTTTCTCAAAAGCATTCCATGTTTTCATTGTGCTTTGTTACAATTTTTTGTTGTCATTTTTCTTCTGAAGACTATTTTTGTTTTAGAAGAAAAAATGCAGGGTTAGTAAAAAATAGCTTAACAGTTGTGAGTACATAAAACACAGCTTATTCTTATATTATTATTTATTCTTTTTTAATTTTTATTTTAACCTTTTTTATTGTTGTTCAAGTAATTTTCTGACTTTTTCCCCCACCCCTCCCCACCACCTCAGTCGTCCCTACCTCCCTCCCCTGTTTCCACCCCCCTTGTTATTGTCAATGTGTCCTTTATGTGCCTGCAAACCCTTCTTGTATTATTTTCCATACTAACAACTGTCAATCTACTTTGCCCCATCCTGTATTCCTTCAATATATTTCTGTTACTTCTAAGATTCTTAATCATTCTGTCATTTGAATATATTTCAAACTTTCTTTTTTTAAGTTCTTATTTTGAAATAATTATAGATTCATAGGAAACTATAAATTTATACAAAAAGTTCCCATGTACCTTTTACCCATTTTAATATTTTATGTATTTATAATATTATATCAAAACCAGGAGTTTGACATTTGTGCAATATGCATGTATAACTCTTCTGCTTGATCTAGTCTACTGTTGAAGTTCTCTATTGCATTTTTCATTTCATTCATTGTAATCTTCTGCTCCAGAATTTTTGTTTGGTACTTTTTTTTTTTTATGATTTCTATTTCTTTATTGAGCTCCTCATTTTGTTCATGTATTGCTTTACTGATTTTATTGTTTATTGTTCTCCTAAGCTCATTGAGCTTCTTTAAAATACTTATTTTGAATTTTATCAGGCAATTTGTAGATTTCTGTTACTTTGGAGTTGGTTCTGAAAATTCATTGGGTTCCTTTAGTGATGCCACTTTTCTTTGTTTGTTTTTTAGGGGGGAGGTTTTTTTTTTGTATTCCTTGTAGCTTTGAGTTGGAATAAAGGCACAGTCACCTCTTCCAGACTTCATCATGGGCTGGGTTTGGTGGGGAAAGACCATTTTCTGCAGTAGGTTTGAGGTTGCTTGCTGGGTAGGGTACCCAGCCACAACAGGCCAGAACCAGTTTCAGGAATGTAAGGAGACACCAGAGCTTAGGGTCCATGGGAGTACTGGTTCTGGAGTGTGTATGTGGTCACACTGATTATGGGGGAAGCACAGTGGTACCAGGGCTGGGGAGTGTATGCAGTGGCTCTGGCCCTGGCAAGAGGGTTTCAATGGCAGCTTCATCTGGGCAGGGGCAGCAGGGGCAGAGACAGCTCTGGCTAGAGAAGGAACAGCACAGCAGCATGGTTTTGGGGCAGCTTCATCAGCATCACAAAGACTAAGGGGTTCCTCGGTGGCAAAAGCTGTGGGCTCTGCTGCAATGGCAAGCACTGCTGGGGTCCTCCTACTCCTCTTTTCTCCTACAGGGGGAAGTTGCAACTGAAGAGATCATTCTCAGTATTGAGTGAGTTACCCCCGTCTGGGGAATGGGGCTGATAACAGGTAAAATTCTTTGTACACTTTTCCATGTGGCCATCCTTGGTTTTTATGCTCTAGTGGATTGCTGCAGCTTATTAACTGTGCTCCAGAACTTTCCCAGAGCTATTTTATTCCATGAGCAGTTGTTTAATCATTGTTTTTATGTGTGACGGTGGTGGTGGTAGGGGAACCTCAGACTCTACCATTACTTCTGAATGTATAACAATGTAATTTTATTACATGTGTAGATTCCTGTAACCACCACTGCATTCAAGGCGTAGAACTATTTTATCACAAACATCTCCCATCTACCACCATTTATAATCACACCTACCCTGCCCCCACTAATCTTAATCCTGACAATCACTAATCTGTTTTCCATGTCTATAATTTTCCATGTAAAGAAAGTTATAAAAATGTAATCACACAGTAGGTTACAATTTGAGATTGGCCTTTTTCACTTAGGATAATGTCTTTGATATTCCCCCAAATTGTTGTATATATCAAGTTTGTCCTTTTTTGTTGCCAAGTAGTATTCCCTGGTATAGATGTAGCACAGTTAAATGAATTAGTCATTTACTGAGTGATGCTTTAGTTGTTTCCAGCCAGGGGCTATGACAAATAACACTGCTATGAACAATTGTGTACAGGGTTGTTGTTGTTGTTGTTGTTTTTTGACACAATCTTCATTTCATTGGAATAAATACCTGGAAGTGCAATTGCTGGGCCATTTATGGTAAGTGTATGTGCAGTTTTCTTCTTCGGTTAATAGTGTCCCAAGCTGTCTTCCAAGAGTGGCTATCCATTCTCACCAGCAATGTGTAAGAGAACCAGATTCTCCACATCTCAACAGTCATTACTACTGTCACTATGTTTATTTTAGCTGTTCTTATAGTAGAGACATTGAACATTTTTACGTGCTTACTTTTACCATTGGTGTATGAGGGGAGACACCCCCCCAAAATGGAATTATCTTCTAAAGGGTGGGCCCCTTGTAGTACAGGCTACCCCTGCTAAGTGTTTTAGGAACACATCTGTATCAGTGTACCAGCTGGAATTATTGTGAGAGGCTGCATCAACTGTCCAGCGGCAGTATGGTGGTGCTCTGATGTGGTCTATCGCTGTCCTCTGGGTGTGCTGGCACTGGGGTTTCCCTGGTGGTGCAGAAGAAGGTCAGCCCCAACCTCTATTTTGCCTGGGGCCACCCTGCCTGAGCTATAAAGCAATCTGAGATGGCTGCTACTTGTGCTGGGCGTGGAGATTCCTAGGTGGAGCCAAGTTGTAAATCTAGGCTGGTTGCTGCTAGTGTTGGGCCTGGGGTTCACTGAGACTAGCTGTTGCTTGTTTGAGAGGATTTAGGAAGTTGTGCAGCAAGAGCCAAGACCAGCCATTCAT
Organism: Micronycteris hirsuta; assembly: GCA_004026765.1. NCBI lineage: Eukaryota > Metazoa > Chordata > Mammalia > Chiroptera > Phyllostomidae > Micronycteris > Micronycteris hirsuta. The sequence goes on from PVJI01014403.1 coordinate 7,423, forward strand.
ATGGAAAAGCAGCTTGGGTGGGCCCATAAGTTGGATGGGGCGGAGTCTCTGGGGATCTTCAAGGCAGAGCAAACACTGTTAGCCAGGTTGATGGAGTCTCAGATATGGCACCAGCTTTCCAACTCTGTGGGATAAGGGTTTAGAAAAGGGACAAAGGCCTCTGCTTGCCTTGATGTCAGACACTACAGTTCCTCCCTGTATGCCACTGGTGCCTTTCAAGCAGCTACCCTAGTGCTGGAGTTCAGAGGGAGTGAGTCTCAGTAGGTGAGTCTGTGTGAGGGTTCTTTAAGAGGAATTGCTCGGGGCTCCAGAAGTTTCTTCCACTGACTCAATCCCTGCTGGATTTTGCAGCCAGAAGTTGTTGGGATTTACCTTTGTGGCACTGGAACCCTGGGCTAGGGGGCCTGGTGTGAGGCTGGGACTCCTCTTTTTGAGATATCCCTCCTGAATTTTCATCCACTACACATGCATGAGGGACCAGCCCATTCTGCATCTCTGCCCTTCCTACCAGTCTGGATGGATGTGGTCTCTCCAATTCTGCAGTTGTCAGATTTCCATTCAACTAAACTTCTGACTTCTGAGTGATGGTTGTGCTATACATTAGTTGTAATTTCATGTAGTTGTGCAAAGAGGTGAGCCATGTCTGCCTATGCTGCCATCTTGACCAGAAGTCTTCATTTCACTTTTTTGAATGATGATAAATTGTATTAAAGTTTTAATTTTTATTTCCACATATTTGTTGCTAGTATACAAAATTCAGTTGATGTTTTTATATTGATTTTGTATCCTGTGACATTGCTGAATTCATTTATTAGTTTTAGGAATTTTGTGTGTATGAGTAGATTTCTTGGGATTTTTGTGTGCAGGGGTATCCAACTGGTGGGTTGCATAAGGATAGCTATTAATGTGGCCCAACACAAAATCATAAATTTACTTAAAACTTTTTTTTGCTCATTAGTGTTTGTGTATGTAATGTGTGGCCCAAGATAACTCTTCTTCTTCCAGTGTGGCCCAGAGATGCCAAAAGGTTGGACACCCCTGATAGAGTATCATGGTATCTGCAAATAGGGGCAGTGTATTTCTTCCCTTTGATTTGTATGCCTTTATTTCATTTCTTTTCTTGTGCTGCTTAAAACTTCCAGTACTATGTGAATTACAAGTGGCTAGAGTACATATTCTTCCTTTTTCCTGATCTTAGTGGAAAAGGATTCTGTCTTTTAAAATTAATTATAATTTTATCTATAATTTTTCATTCTTTTCATGAATGCTCTTTATCATGTTGAAGAAATTCCCCTTTAAGCTTCTAGTTTTCTGAGTGGTTTTATATCATGAAAGGTGTTGAATTTTTGTTAAATGATTTTTGGTGTCAATTAAGATAATCAAGTGGTTTTTTTTCTTTATTCTGTTACTGTAGTGTATGATAGTGATTGATTTTCTTATGTTGAACCACCCTTGTGCTCCAGTGTAAAATTTCACTTTGTCCTGGTGTGTAATGATTTTCATTTGCTACTGAATTCAGCTTTCTGTTTCCTTTGTTGAGAAAATTTAAATTTATGTTCTTAAGGGTTAATCTCTATTTTTATTTTCTTATGGTGTCTTTCTCTAACTTTCATATCAGTATAATACCAGCCTCATAAAATGAGTTAGAAAATTTTCCCTACTCTTAATTTTTTGCAAGAGTTTGAGAAAGATTGATGTTAATTGTTTAAACATTTGGTAGAATTCAACAATAAAGCAATTTACCATTGTACTTTTGTTTGTTGTTAGATATCTGATTACTGATTCAATTTCTTTACTTGTTATTGGGTCAATTTAGATAACCTTTTTCTTCCTGATTCAGTTTTGGTAATTTGTGTATTTCTAAAAATTTGTTCATTTCATCTAGATTATCTACTTATTAGTAAAACTTGATTATAGTATTCTCTTATCCTTTCTATTTCTGTAAGGTCACAAGACTTCTATACTTCCATTTCTGATTTTAATTATTTGCACCTTCACTCTTTTATTTCATTGTCAGTCTGGCTAAATATTTTTCAATGTTGTTGATGTTTAAACTAGTTTTTACTTGTATTGATTCTATTGTTTTTCTTTTTTTTTAATTATTTTATTGTTGTTCAGTTAAAGTTGTCTGCATTTCCCCCTCACGACTCCTCCTCACCCCAGCCAAACCCACCTCCCTCCCTTGCTTCCACTCTTCCCGTTGTTTTTTTCCACTTGTCCTTTATAGTAGTTCCTGAAAACCCTTCCCCCACTTATCCCCTTCCACCTCCCCTCTGGTTACTGTCAGATTGTTCTTAATTTCAATGTCTCTGGTTATATTTTGCTTGCTTTTTGATTCTATTTTTCTATTCTCTATTTCATTTACTGCCACTCTAATGTTTATTATTTTCTTTATCTTCTTCATTATTTTCTTGTTTTTGCTTGATTTGTGTTTAGTTTGCTCATTATATTCAACAGGGATTTCCAGAGAAGCAGGTGGTCTGATCCAAAACCTTTATTCCTGAAAGATCTGGGACATTCATATTCCTCCCTGTATTGGGTTATTGTAGTTTTCGATTGAATTTAATCATAAATCATGGTAGCACTAAGAGACGCGCTAAAGGATCTTCTGTATTCCTGGATTACTCTTCCTTACCTTCATCATGCAGGATCAGCCCAGTTTCCCCTTTATTGTAAGAACCAATCACTCCAGCCAGTGGAGTAACTTCCTTGTTTGGATATTTATTTAGAGGCATGAGGTACTTAAAGTAGCCAGTGAAAATCTCACAGTTCATTTTCATTTCAGATATTGTATTTTCAGCTTTAGAATTTCTATTTAGTTTCTTTTATAATTTCTGTGTTTCTGTGGATATTCTTTCTCTAACATTTTACTGGCTCCCTTTGGATCTTTGAGCAAATTTAAAACAGTTGTTTTAATGCTGTTGTCTAGTAAGTCCTAATCTGTACTCCCTTGGGGATAGTTTTTGTTAATTTATTCTGTAAATGGGCCGTGCTTTCTTGTTTTTATTTTCTTGCATGCTTCATAATTTCTTATAGGAAACTGAACATTTTGAATATTACAATGTAGTAAGTATGCAAATCAACTTTTTCCTTCTCCTCAGTGTTTGGTTTTATTGTATGCTGTTTTTTGTTTAGTGACTCTTCTAAACTATTAGGTTGGCCAAAATGTCCATTAGGTTTTTTCCATAAAATAAAAGGCATATTTTTCATTTTCACCAGCAACTTTATTGATTTGGATATTTTAAGTATGTAGGCTATCTTCCACATGGTAGAACATTGATTGTTCTCAACTAACGTCTTGATTTGAGTGCTATCAACTTCAACTGGTCTACCTGATTGTGGAACATCATACAGCTAGAAATCTCTAGCACGAAACTTTGAAAACTACTTTTGACACGTTCAATCAGTCACAGCACCTTCCCTATACATTGCACAAATCTTTTTTTACATTTCATTTGCATTTTTACCTTTCTTGAAATGATAAAGCATTAACATATCAGATATGTTGCTTACTTTCTTCCATCTTCAATATTTAAATGGCTATACAAAAATTCAACAATTTTGATGATTTTTTAAAATGCACACTGATATGACAGCCATCACAATATAATCTAACAAAATTCTTTTGAATGAAGTTAAAGACAGCTAAGCACTACTAGAGCTATCTTATGGAAAAAACCAAATGAAATTTCTGGCCAACCTAATATTTTTGTAAAATACATATTACTTATCATGTGTGGTCTCTGAAGCCTCTGTTTCTTTAGCTTGCATTCAGCTAGAGTTTTGAGAATGCTTTCCTTGAACACTAAGAACTAAGAAAAACTAGCAAAAAGGAAAAGATAAATAAGAAGAGAAAGAAGAGGGGAGAGGAGGAAAAGGAAAAGGAGAAAAAGAAGAAACAGACAAAAAACACAAAATCCTCTTCTCGTCTGTGCAGATTGGTCCTGTCCTAGTGTACCCGTTCAACATTTAGGCCACTTACAGCACTGTCTCATTCTCTTCCTACTTGCACTGAGCCCAGAAATCAGCTGGAAGTGAAAACTTAAGTCCTTTTCACTTCTTTTGTGAGCATACACCCTGTCTTGGGTGTGTGCATAAATTTCTTAATTTCCTAGTGCTTTTGAATGCTCTGATTTCTAATGAAGTTCCCCAGCTTTTTCTCCTAGTTTTTGGCACTCTCTCATATACCTCAACTTTTGTTCTAGGTGACTACAAATTTGTAGTTCATCTTGCAATGTTTTTGAGGAATTCCTGCTGCTTTTCTAACCTAAGTGAGTTCTGAGGTCAAACAAAACAAATACTTGTGTTAGTTCTTCACATAGCTCCCGGACAGATTAGAACAGATATATACATTCTTTGCAAATAAGGCCCGCTCTGCTCCTTCCAGAATGAGGGACCAGGGCCCCACCCTGGGAATGTAGGCTGCATTTTCAAGACCATTGCTAAAATGGAGAGGAGTGCGGCAAGGGCAAGTAACAGTGCCACAAAGCTTTCCTATTATTTTTAATTTGGCTTTTCCTCCATTCAGCATTTAATTGTGGCTGTTTTCCAGAGCTCTGGCAAAGTTGGTTCTGACAGTTTCCATTTGATACTTTTTATGTTTCTGTGGAGCCACAAGTGCTTAGAATTGCCTATTCCTTCATTTTCACTGACTTCATTTTTTAAAAAGTTCTTATTTTTTTTAAGGTGATTCTAGTTATTCCCCCAGATAAGACAGCCACTGTCTTCTTCTCCACAATCTCTCTGGTTATACTAAACTACTTGTAGCTTGAGAGTCTGCTGGTCAACTCACTGTCCTCTTTGAACTTTCCGTTCAAAGTACACCAACATTTCTGACTCTTTCAGAGAGTCATACTACCTACCCATCACTTTCATAACTGTTTACTTGTTTGCTTTCCTAACTTGAATCTTTGAGAGCAACCATATTTTCTTATTTGTCTTGTGGTTAAATGAACCACAAACTGTGCTTGATAAGTGCTTGCTAAAACTACAGATTTTCATTTAAAATATTTTTTGTATCTAGGCAAAAAAAAAGACCATCTCTTTCTTTATGGAATATCTTTTTTCCCCTCAAGCAACACCAGCCACAGCAAAGATAATCAAAGACTTTAAGTAAAAATACTTGTGGTAATGTAACAGGGTGAAGCCAAGAGGGGGGCCCCAAATCAGAATTTGTAATGGGGTCCAGAACTCAAGGTGTCCAGGAAATATTAGAAAAATATATATAGAATGTCCTCACCCCCACAAGTGTGAGCTGGAGAGATGGGATACAAGGAGCAGGGCCATTCAGAGCTGTTGTGCATAGCAACAGCTTTGCAGCTAACCTCTGGCATGGTCATTTAACATATCTATAACCTTTAACTGGTTTCATGGATATGTTACCAGTTAACAGCTGGGGCCAGTAAATAGCTGTGGCCATGCTTTGAGCCAGGGGGGGATGGAAGTGAAGTCCACCCAAGATGTAACTGGGACGCAACTCCCCAAGATTATAGCACCTGTATGAGAGCTTGGAGTTGATTGGCTCCATGCCATGGGGCCACACCTGCCCACAGTTACCATGGCAGCCCAGTAAAGCTGGAAGAATAGGGAGTGCTGGCTGCTGTGTCGGAAATGGGGCTGCAGAGGAAGACTGGCGCAGGGATTTAAACCCAGGCGCTGCAGCCATACTTAGGCAGGACCACGAGGCTTTGGAGGAGAGGAGTACATGGCTTTGGCAGAGGGAGAACCACATGGCTTTGGGGCTCCCTTTGCCACACAACTTAGGAAGCTTGGAAGCAAGATGTGGAAGCAAGATATAGCAGCAATGCTGAGTTCTATCTTACCTGTTCAGAAGAATGCGGGAGAGACACTGCGGGAAGAAAAGTCAGGACCACGCAGCTGTGGCAGGAATGACCCCACGGCTTGGGCAGAGGGCAGGACCACGCAGCTTTGGGTTGCTCCTTTTGCCATGCAGCTCAGGAAGCAGGAGAGACTTTGCCTGGAAGAAAAGGGGTGAAAGGACTCTTGCTGGTGGGCCATGAGAAGGTGCCACATGGTTTTGGATTAAGTGGAGATCGTGGTGGTGACACAGTGGATGGTGCCGGAACTGAGGGGCTGCCTGACCATGGACTTCTACTTCTTTTCCTGAGATACAGTACCCTAGATTGGGCAGGGGTAGAAGGAAGGGGTGTGTGCATTTGTGGGTATTCTAAAGAACCTTATTATTTTAAAGAAGACCTTAAGTCATTACTCTATGCCTATATAACTTGCAAATAAATAATTCCTTTCCTTTTCACCAGTCTCTGGCATTGAGAGACGTCTTTCCTTTGGTGGCGAGCAAAACGAATCTGGTGTGGCCTGGGGCACAAAGGGGGTGTGACTGGAAAACAGACCGGCATTCGGGCTGCTTGTCACTACCAAACCCAATAAGCCATGATAGCGATTGAATCTTTATGGCGCTTTATTCAGATGGCTGGCGATCTGAGAAGATGGTAGGTTCACACCCTAACAAACCATTTTCCCTTTATCTTTGTCCATTATCTTTGTCCAGGCCTACGTTTTTATACCAGGGAACAAACAAGGTGTGGTGAGGGCTTTGAAGGTGTGGAGGGATTAGGTGAGCGAAGCTGCAATATTCTTGTCCTGGGCAGTTAGCTGTTCCCAGGGGCAGGTGGTAGTCTGTCTCTCCCTGGAACACAATGGATGGATGTCTCCAGTTGTCCCCAGGTGGTAATCTTTAGCAGTGCCCCAGGAAATGGGCTGTTTTCCCAGGAGTCAGGATGGGCCTTGTCTGTGGTTTCTGAAACAGAGGCTTTAACATATACATTACTTGCTAGGCTTATAACTTTTTACCTTAAACTAAAATTTTCCAACTCTTGAGTCCCCTATCAGGGGGATCCTTTTGGTAACAGTATATCATTTACTGCCCCCATTCTGTTCTGTAACAGTAAGAGAAATAGTGTTTAGCTCCCAGATTCTACCATTTTAATAACTGGAGATCCTGATTTCCAAATATTCATCTCCCCTTGTCCTAGTGTGAATGCCTCTTATGCCCACCTGCTACAGCCCTGGTGCCACCTTTTCTTGTCATCTCCTGACCTTACCTGTTGCTCCTCTTCTCTTGCAGATCAGAAATGTGTCACTTCTTCCTGTCACTGTCCACATAGTCCCGGGTGCCATAGTTTTCATTTCACTGCTAACCCAGGTGCTCTGGGAGCTACGGATTCTGCTATCTAGTAGCTATGGAATAAAGCATTAACTCTAGCCTCTATATTTTAAAAAACTTGTTGCTTTATGAAGTATCGTGTATCCAAAACAGAAGTGGATTTGTCACCTCCTATTTTTATAGAATATATTACTTAAAATACTCTAAAGAATTAGTCTTCTGACTCACTCTTGAATGTGAGGTTTTAGCCTCTAATGTCGAAAATGCTGATTCTTACCATCCTCCCCTCTTTTCATTTCAGTTGATCGTTCTGAGTGGAACTCAGGGATTGGTGATAAATGCCCCACGTGATCCTGATGCAGGCTGTTCTGGGGGGGCACATTAATAATCAGTGTCACAAAGGGTATTGTTTATCTGTTGTGAGCATCTAAAACAGAACAGCAGACTTATAGTTTATTATCACATTCCACCAATCTAGACATTTATTTATAACGATGTCTAGAAAGACTTTAAAAATTTACATTTTTAAATTGTATCAAAGTAAAGTGTGTCATGGTTAATAAAAACCAAATCATGCTGTAGAACTTGACACATCCTCCCTTACCACTGGCCCACTCGCCTCAGAGGACACCACTCCTAAACATTACTTTTAAAATTCTTGCGGTGCTCATGTTGTTATTCTAAAATGACATGTGAACTGCTGTTTATTTTCTAAACTGCTGTTTATTGATTATCATAGTTAGACATTATCATCCTCTTCCAATAATACATATGGGTATTATTCACTTACTTCACTATTGCTGCTCTATTTTTCTTCCTTTGAATTTATTTTCTTCTCGTATCTTCTAATTTTAGAAAAGTTTATATAAACCTCCATTTCCTCTCTATGAGCATAGATAGTCATACTTGATTGCTCACTTTGTAAGATAATGGCATTAACTTCCCCATGTTTAATTCTTTTCTTCCCAGCTTCTAATCTCTGAGTTCTCAAGGTCGATATCACTTTTATTATTTGTAATAAAATTATTATTATAGTTAAATTAGAAGTGTTCTTCAACCTGGGACTTTATAAATGTAGATAATAAAAAGGATTTAATGAGAAGGATTAATACAGAATGAGAATTGCGTAGTTTATAGTTCAGGTATGCATACTTTTTTTCATTTTTTTTTTAAATTTTATTTTTTATTTATTTATTTTCAGAGAGAGGAGAAGGGAGGGAGAAAGAGCAATGTATGGTTGCCTCTCACATGGCCTTCACTGGGGACCTGGCCTGCAACCCAGGCATGTGCCCCGACTGGGAATCGAACCGGGACCCTCTGGTTCCCAGCCCGCGCTCAATCCACTGAGCTACACCAGCCGGGCCAGGTTTGCATACTTTTATGCAACAAATCATTAATAGCATATATTAGTGTTCTTAAATTGGCTTCCTAAATTAGCTTTTAATATTTCTTCACTTAGAACTAGTAAAAACTTTAGCCAGCAAGGCTTAGGTGTTACAGATTTTTCTTCTGTTGTATCAATTCTATCGACCCTCTTCAACAGGTTTTAGCTTCATGCTTGTCTGTACTGAATGCCTAATGCTTCCTTATAACTGAACATCGACTGGTAAATTAAGCATTTCTCAGTGTCTGCATCCCTAACTGCTCCAGATTTTAATTTCTATTAAAAAATTCCATTCAATCTCTAGGACTGCCTTGCTTCCACAGTAGGGAAGGTAAAATATCTGATTTTTGTTTTATGTAATCCAGAAAGCCTTCTTTTTCTAATTATGTGTATTTGCCCTCCTGAATCTTAATCACAATTCTTGTAGATATATAGCATAATACATGTTATGCAGTTTACGTTTTATTATCTCTTATTTGCTGTCTCTTATTTCTCATCTGAAATGTCACTTCCTCAGAGAAATTTTCTCTCTTGTCCCAACCCCAGTCACTCTCTATCCCATGACCCCATTTTATGTTATAGCACTTATCCCTTGTGAAATTGTGCCATTTGTGCATTTATGAGCTTCGCCTACTAAAATGTGAACTTGGGTGAACAGACACTTTTTTCCTCTGTCTCTCATTGCTATATTCTGAAAGCCAGAGTAGTGCCTGGCTCAGCCTGGCTTAGTGAAGATTGTGAGATGTGCAACAGAATCTATTCTCTCTTTCTCCTGGCATAGGTCCAGATTACATTTTACAACAAGCTGCGCCGTGAAGTTTGGTCAAATGACTAAGTGTTGATTAATGAAACATAAGCAGAGGTGATTTGTGCCCTTCTGGGCTGAGGCCTTACCACAGTGTCTGCGCATATGCAAGGCACTGCTTCCTTTCCCATAATAATCCAGCTTCAGCCAAGCAGATGTCAACAATACCCAAGGGGAAGTGGGCCAATGGCATGAAAGAAAGCCAGTTTCTGAATGTGAAAGGCCAACAAAGTAGAGCTGCCCCACCAACTCCATACTGTTTTCCACAGTGACTGTACCAATTTGCATTCACCAACAATGCATGAGGGTTCCCTTTCCTCCACATCCTCACCGAAACTTGTTTGTTTATTTGTTGATAATGGCCCTTCTGACAGGTATGAGGTGATATCTCATTGTGTTTTTAATTTGTATTTCTAAAATAATTAATGATGTTGAACATTTTTTCATATGCCAGTTGGCCATCAGTATGTACTTTTGGAGAAGTGTTTATTTGGGTCCTTTGCCCATTATTAAATTGGATAGTTTAGGGGTTTTTGTTGTTGACTTTTATAAGTTTTTATAAATTTTTGAATATTAAGCCCTTATCAGATGTATCAGAGAATCTGTTCTACCATTCAATGGATTGTCTTTTCATTTTGATGATGGTTTCCTTTGCTGTGCAAAAACTTTTTAGTTTGATGCAGTCCCAGTTATTTTTTTTTCTTTTGCTTCCTTTGCCTGAGGAGATATATTAGAAAAAAATATTGCTATGAGAAATGTCTGTGATTTTACTGCCTATGTTGTCCTGTCAGATTTTATGGTTATGAGTCTAATATCTGTTTTGAATCCATTTTGAGTTTTCTTATATATAGTGTAAGAAGGTGGTCTAGTTTCATTTTCTGCACATAACCTGCCCAATACTCCCAATACCATTTATTGAATAGAGTATCTTTACCCCATTGTATATTTTGGCCTCATTTGTCAAATATTAGTTGAGTATAAAGTCATGGGTTTATTTATGGGCTCTCTACTCTGTTACATTGATCTATGTCTGTTTTTATGCCAGTACCATGCTGTTTCGATTACCGTGGCTTTGCAGTATAGTTTGATACCAGGTAATGTGATTCCTCTAACTTTATTATTCTTTCTAAAGATCATTGTTGCAATTCAGGGTCTTTTGTGGGTCCATATAAATTTTTGAAATATTTTAGTTTTATGAAATACACCGTAGGTATCTTGATGGGAATTACATTGAATCTATAGATTGCTTTGGGTAGTATGGGCATTTTAATGATGTTAATTCTTCCTAACCAGGAACACAGTTTATGCTTCCACTTATTTGTATCTTCTTCAATTTTTTTCTTATTGTCTTATAATTTGCTTGATAAGAACAGGTCTCTTATATCTTTGGTTAAAATTTTTTCCTAGGTATTCTGTTCTTTTTAGAGCAATTGTGAATGGGATTATTTTCTTAGGTTTCCTTTCTGATAGTTCATTATTGGTTTGTAAAAATGCAACCAGTTTCTGGATATTTACATTAATTCTTCTGCATTACCGAATTCACATATCAGTTGTAATAGTTTTTCTGGTGGAATCATTAAGGTTCTATGTATATAGTATCATGTCATCTACAAATAATAACAATTTTACTTCCTCCTTTCTAATTTGGATGCCTTTTTTTTTCTTGTCTCATTGAAATGGCCAGGACTTCCAGTACTATGATAAATAAGAGTGGTAAAAGTGGATATCCTTGTCTCGTTTCCAATTCAAGGAAAATGTTTGTAGGTTTTGCCCATAGAGCATGATGTTGGCTGTGGGTTTGTCATATGTGCACCTTATTTTGTTGAAGTATATTTCCTCTCATTTTGCTGAGAGTTTTTATCATAAATGGGCACTAGATTTTATTGAATGCTTTTCTGCATTCAATTATTGATATTATGTGGTTTTTATCCTTCGTTTTGCTTGTGTGGTATATTATATTTATTGATTTGTGTTTTTATACTAACTTTGCATCCCCAGAACAAATCTCTCTTGATCATGGTTTATGCTTTTTTTAATGTATTGCTGGATCCAGTTTGCTAATATTTTGTTGAGGCTTTTAGCATCTGTGATCATCGAGGATATTGGTCTATCATTTTCTTTCATTTTTTAAAAATTGTTATTGTTCAGTTATAGTTATCCCACCTTTTCCCTGTTGCTCTTCCCTGCTCCTCCCCCAACTCCCAGAGTCAATCTGCACCCCATTTTCCATGCCCATGATTCCTCTATTCATGTTCTTGACTTGCCCCTTCCCTTTCTTCCCCCCACTACACTCCTGCCTGCTCCCCTCAGATCATTGTCAGTTTGTTCTTTATTTCCATGTTGCTGGTTCTATTTTGCTCATTTGTTTGTTTTCTTTATTACATTCCACTTTTAGGTGAGATCATGTGATATTTGTCTTTCACCACCTGGCTTATTTCACTTAGCATAATGCTCTCCAGTTCCATCCATGCTGTCATGACAGGTAGGAGTTCCATCTTTTTTTCTGCTGCATAGTATTCCATTGTGTAAATGTACCACAATTTTTTGATCCACTTATTTACTGATGGGTTAGGCTGCCTTATTTATTTTTGGAATTAAGATAATGCTGGCCTCATAAAGTACATTTACAAGTCTTCCCTCCTTTTGAGTTTTTTGGAATAGTTTGAGAAGGAGAGTTGTTAGTTCTTCTTTGAAGTTTGGTAAAATTCACCCGTGAAGCCATCCAGTCCAGGACATTAACTTGTTGGGAAACTCTTGATTACTGCTTCATTTTCACTCGTTGTAATCTTTCTATCCAGATTCTGTGATTCTTTCTGATTTAGTTTTGGAATGTTGTATGTTTCTAGGAATTTATCCATATTTTACAATTTGTTGGCATATAGCTGTTCATAATATTTTCTTATAGTCTTTTATATTTCTTAGATGCCAATTGTTACTTCTCTTTCATTTCTTATTTACATGGGTCCTCTTTTCTTGATGAGTGTGGTTAAAGGTTTGTCAATCTTTTATCTTCTCAAAGAAGCAGCTTTTGGTTTCATTGATCTTTTGTGTTGTCTTTGGCTTTATTATTTCTGCTCTGATCTTTCTTGTCTTTTCCTTCTAGTCAATTCGAGCTTTGTTGTCCTCATTCAAGTTCCCTTAAGTGTGAAGTTAGATTGTTTATTTGAGTTTTTTTGTGTGTGTCTTGAGATAGGTCTGTAATACTATAAACTTCCTCCTTAGCATTGCTTTTGCTGTGTCCATGCCACTCACCCTGGGTTCCACAGGAGGGAGAGCAGAGTGTACTAGTGTGTTAGGATAATCTGGGGTTTGTGGTTCTGGAGAATAAGTTGAAGGGACACCCACCAGGATTCCTGTGCTGAATAACTTTCTCATACCACAGACACCATCTACTTTCTTGGATGCAGCACTCCCCTCCATGCTGCATCTGCCTGGGGGAAAGCAATAGCCCCACACTCTGGACTATCTTTTTTTCCCTGTGGAGTTTATGCCTTATTGAGGAGTATACCCAGAGACTCTTTAATGACTAAGCCTGTTAGGCAGCTGGCAGGTTGAGGCTTGTGGAAGCTGATAGAAGACAATCTTTTGGGGGGTGTCTTAGGACTTTTGCTGACCTGCTCCCTGTCCTGATGCTGGTAAAATCCAGCCTTGGTATACAGCTTCATCCTTCCTGCATTCTTCCAGGCCCAGCAGAGGCAGCCACAAATTGTTGATTGAGGTAGCTCCAAACAGGTTTCCAAGGTCCAGTCACAGGCAGTGTACTATATTGGGCTGAACCAGAGTCCCTCCCAAGAGGCCCAGAACCAACAAACCCAGTGGCCACCTTGAGGCAACATCAGAGCAGGATTCAGTAAGCTTTATAAGAAGCATATCCAAAGAGAAATCTCAGGAGACATCGAAAACTGCTGAGGTGAATTCTGCTTCATGTTGTCAGCACCTGCACAGCAGCTTACAGGCTGTGGTTGGGGTTGAACCTCACAGTTGGTCAGCCTGAGGTTTGATCCTACACATGAATGGGTCAATAGCAATTAAGACTCAACTACAGCAGAAAAGCCCACATAACTCACACAAGGAACATTCCTGGAGCACCCAGCTCAGGTGAGCTATAAGATTGCACCACTGGGCCCCACAGGACACCTATACCTAAGGCTATCCCACAAAGACTGGGGTCATAGAATATCTAGCTAATAAATATAAATAAGTACAAAGAGACAGCTGAAATGCAGAGATAAAGAAACAGACCCCAAATAAAAGAACAGGAAAAATCTTTAGTAAAAGAAATAAATGATAAGGAGGTAAGCAATTCTTCAGATATTAAGTTTAACGTAATGGTTATCAGAATGCTGAACAGCATGAAAATGACATTAAAGAAACCATGAAAACATGCCAGTCAGAAATGAAGAATTCACAGAAAGATATAAACAGTAAGTTGGATGAAGCAGAGGAAGGAATCAGCAATTTGGAAAACAAGGTAGAAAAAAACACCCAATTAGAGCAGCAAAAATAAAAAAGAATTTTAAAAAATGAGGATAATTTAAGGGAACTTTGGGACAACATGAACTAGAGCCACATCTGCATCGCAGGGGTACCAGAGAAAAAAAGAGGGAGCAAGGGATCAAGAACCAATCTGAAGAAATACTGACCCAAATTTCCCTAACCTGTTGAAGGAAAAGACACCCAAGTCCAGAGAGCACAGAGAGATCCAAATAACATAGAACAAAAGAGGCTCAAACTAAGACACATCATAATTAAAATAGCAATGCTTAAAGACAAAGAGAGAATCTTAAAAGCCACAAGAGAAAGAAAGTTACCTATAAGGGAGCTCCCATAGGACTGTCACTTGATTTCTCAACAAAAACACTTCAGGGAAATAGTCAAAGTGATGGAAAGCAAGAACCTACAACAAAGACTACTTTACCCAACAAGGCTATCATTTAAAATTGAAGGAGAAATAAAGGACTTTGTAAACAAGAAAAAGCTAAAGAAGTTTGTTACCACCAAACCAGTATAATAAGAAATAGGCCTGCTAGAAGAGAAGAAGGAGGAGGAGAAAAATATAGCTACAAGGATAAAATGGAAATAAATACATATCTATTAATAAATACTTTAAATGTTAATGGCTTATATGCTCCAGTCAAAAGACATAGGGTAGCTGAGTGGATAAAGAAACAAGACCCAAATATGTGCTGCCTACAAGAGACCCGTCTCAGAATGAAAGAAACACACAGAGTAAAAGTAAAGGGATGGAAAAAGATATTTCATGCAAATGGAAATGGAAAATGTTAGTATAACTATACTTGTATCAGACAAAATAGATTTTTAAAAAGAAGCTATAGTATAAGAAAAAAGGACACTACAGAAAGATAAAGGAAGCAATTCAACAAGAAGATATAACCCTTTTATACATTTATGCACTCAACATAGGAGCACCTACATATGTAAAACAAATCTGGGTGGACATAAAGGGAGAGATTGACAGTAATACAGTCTTAGAAAGGGATTTTAACACTCCATTGATATCAGTGGCTAGATCTTGCAGACAGAATAACAGCAAGGAAACTGCAGCCTTAAATGACACACTAGATGAGATGGATTTAACTGATATCTTCAGAGCATTTCACCCCAAAGCATCAGAATACACATTCTTTTCAAGTGCATATGGAATAGCTTCTAGGACAGACCACACATCAGTACACAAAAAAAGACTCAATAAATTTAAGAAGATTGTAATCATATCAAGCATGTTCTCTGACTATCAGTGTAAAACTAGAAATAAGTCTCAAGAAAAATACTGAAAACCTCACAAGGACATGAAGGCCAAATAACATGTGACTAAATAATGAATGTGTTGACAATGAGATCAAAGAAGAAATCAAAAGATAGTTTGAAATATATGATGGTTATTTTACTTGTCAACTTTGCTCAATGTTGCTAGGCCACTGGGCCTAGATAACTAGATATTACTGGGAAGTTATTTTTTTTAAGATTAACATTTAAGTCAGTAGATTTTTAAGTAAAACAGATTATTCTTTATAATGTGGGTGGGTCTCATTCAATCAGTTGAAGGACTTAAGAGAATAAAGACTGAGGTTCTGTGAGAAAGAGGAAATTGTGCTCCAGAGTGTCTTTGGACTTGCACTGACATATAAGATTTTCCCTGGGTCTTCTGCCTGACAGCCTATCTTGCAGATTTTGTGCTTGCCAGCCCACACAATAACATGAGCCAGTTCCTTGAAATAAATCTCTCTCTTTCTTTCTCCATATATATATATATATGGTTTTCTTAGGGGTCCTATGTTTTATTATGTGGGAATTATAAGTAAGATTCCATCATTTAAAATGTAATATAGATAAGCCAATATGTGAACCTGCACTGACTAATTTTTTTAAATTGCTCAAATCATTTAAAAAGAAGGTAAATGTATAATATGATAAACTGTTAGTAGATGTTGTTTCCTCTCCACATCTCACAATCTTCCACTTTCCTACTAAATTTAGATATTGTAAGGTGCTAAAAGAAAAACCTCACACAAATTTAGGTTTTATTTACAGATAACCTCTTCTATCCAACCAGAATGACACATCACAACTTTAGCTTTTTGAGGTTGTGTCCTTCTTAAAGGAGCTTTCACATGAGGTGTGGCCTTGCTTCACCAATTTGAAGTTCTCATCTATGCAGAACAATTTAAAGAAATACTCAAAATTATTATATTTTATTATTATAAAGGTGAACTGTAGTTTCTGAAGATTCAGGGGACTGCCACTCTCTTTTATAACTGTTAATTGTATTAAATTGCAACTGTACTTTTCCTATTTAACAGCACTGAGGAAAGAATTATATATGTTTTGTAACAAAAATTTAACAAAGTTCCAAGCATACAGATCCTCCAAAGCAAAATATAAAGATCAAAGAACATTTCTGGCTTTTGTTCTCTTTCTATTTTGGAATTTATCTCATGAGATTGGAATAGTACTACCACATGCTCCTTATGGCAGTTTTTCAAGGCCAGATTCTCGGAGGTGAAAGAAACATTGTCACATGGCAGAGGAGCCCAAACTATGGACAGAAGTGTTTCCTGGTACATTTAGGAAATGTGATTTTTGATGCACATCTCAGATAATTCTGACACAGGTGGTTTGAGGATCATACTTTGAGAAAAACAGGTCTTATTAAATTGGAATCAAACATAACTTTTAAAATATGTCATAATTTAATTGAATAAAGTGTCTGAGGTTCTCCATTCTTTGTAATTTTAAATGCGATGAGGATACAGGACTTAACAATTATGCTGGATTCTTACATGCAGAATTCATGTTTTTCTTTTTTTTGAATAGGACTAGGTTCTTTTATTTAACATTTCTGACCTAATGTTTAATATCATGTTAGAGGCCTTAATGATTTTTCTCTTCTTTAAACTGAGAAGCAATCAAGTGGTTCAAATAACCTAGGTGCCTGTATCCCAAAACAATATCATTTGTCTGGATGTGAGCATGGTATCTATGCAACGAGTAAAATTTTATATTTCGATATTTTAATCAGTGCTTTGCAATGTAACACAAGAGAAAGCTCAACAATGCTTTAACTAGTTATATCAAAAATAAGGAAACATTCATGATGGATTATGTGATTAAAATAAGTAGTCTTTTAGCCATAGTATATATTAAAGTGCATGAAAGTGTGGGGTTTCTTTTGTTTTTGTTGTTTTAGTTGATAAATGTGGGGGTGTTTGTAGGTGAATTTTATCAGAGGCTCAATTTATAACTTTTTCCTTATATAGTTATTACAAAATGGCTCGTGTTAGACAATTAAAAAAATAATAATGCCATACATAGATGCACAGAGCGAACTCATGGCTGGTGGCTGGGATGGGGGTATTGGAAGTGGGTGAAAAGGAGGTGAAGGGATTAAGCAAATGTGTGTGTGTGTGTGTGTGTATACATATACACATTAAATATATATGTAATATATTATATTATAATTATACTATATTTATATATTATATATAAATACAGAGTCACAGACAGTAGTCTGATGATACCCGGAGGGAAAGGGGGCTGGGGGTAGAGGTGGGCAAAGAGGAGATAATTGAGGAAGGAAAGAGACTACTTTGGGTTATGGATGCACGATGAAGTATGCAGATGATACTTTGTTGAGTTGTACACTTGAAACCTACATGGTTTTGTTAACCAATGTCACTCCAATAAACTCAATTAAAATTTTACAAAATCAATACTTAAAAATTTTGGATGATGGATGGACCTGGACAGCTTTATACCAAATGAAATAAGCCAGTCAGAGGAAGATAAGCACCATATTATTTCACTCATATGTGGAATCTAGTGAACAAATGAACTAACAAGCAAAATAAAGACAGACTCATAGACAGACTGCAGGATGACATCTCTCAGTGGGGAGGGCTGGGCAGTGGAAGGATTGAACAAAATAGAAAAAAAAAAAAAAGAAACAATATTCATGGGCATGGACAACAGTGTGGTGATGGCCAGGGGGAAGGTGGTGTGGGGCGGTGAAGGAGTGTATAGGGAGATAAAAAAAGGTGGTGGAAGACACTTGACTTGAGGTGGTAAACACACAGAGCAGGGTACAGATGATGTGTTGCAGAGTTGTGCACCTAAAACCTGTGTAATTTTGTTAACCAATGTCACCCCAATAAATTCAATAAAAAAGAAAATAAATAAATTTGGATAAAAAACTAGTGCAACTGGTTTATGAGTAATTTTCAAGATAGATGAAAACTTTACTCTGTATCTTAGCCCTTGCTTTAAAATGTTAATTTATAAATTATGTGACAATGATGCCTTTATGTCACCATGACTTTAGATGAGAAAATGGTTATCTTTAAAGCTGTTTAATTATTTCTGTGTTGGCAAGATTATATTAGCAATTGGTTGGAAACAGTACTATTTATACCATTTGTGGTTGTAGGAGATATGGGGAAAACTCATGGCCTAATATCTACTTTTAATAAATTTTTTAAATGAGATAAATTTTAAAAAAGGAATAAATAAGTATCAAATCTCATAGAAATCATGGTTTTTCCCAAAGATGAAAATTACAGGAAATAGGACTATTGAATTCTAGGAAGCTGTTTATACCAAGGACAATGGCCTTTTAAATTTTGACATTCCTTCTATGTCATGCCTTTTCAGATAAGCATGCAAAACAGTAGGTGGTTATATACAAGGAGTTTTGGTTATGTTGATGTTATTATGAAAGTTCTGTCCTTTTCAAAGTGTTCAAATTTACCATGCTATAGCCTAGCACCCCACTTATGTCTTAGTTGAAAATAAAAGGGAAAATAAATATTTTACTACTAACAAAAAAAAAATCAACATTTTTTGAATTTTTTTTTCCAAAGGAAAGGAATGCCATTTAGTTGTTTTTTTTTTTTAAAAAAAAAGAGTTCCAGCCAAGATGGAGGCGTAGGTAGAAACACTTTGCTTCCTTGCCCAACCAAAAGAAGGACAACAACCAATTTAAGAACAATAAACAACCAGAAGTGCTAGAAAATCAAACTGCATGGAACTCGGACAACCAAGGAGTTAGAGAAATATGTATCCACGTTGGTAGGAGGGGCAGAGATAGGCAGCTCAGCAGAGAGAACACAAGACAAAGCAGCAGAGGCAGGGCTGACTGAATGGGAAACTAAAGACTCAAAACCTCTAGCTGTAAAACACTGTGGGGGTTGCAAAGGTGGGAGAAACTCCCAGGCTCACAGAAGAGTTTGTTGGAAAGAGGGGCTAGAGTGGAGCGAGTGAGCAGCATTGTTCCCTCTCTGACTTCTCCCCCCACAGACTGTGCCACAACACAGCAAAGAGGGTTGCTCTGCCCTGATGAATACCTAAAGTTCCGCCCCCTTACAGCATAACAGGCATGGCAAGACAAAGAAATATGTCCTAAATGAAAGAACAGATGAAAGCTCCAGAAAAAGAGCTAAACAAGGAGAGAGACTACCTATTTGATGCAGAGTCCAAAACACTGGTAATCAGGATGCTCACAGAACTGATTGAACTCATTTGCAAAATGAAGGAAGAAATTAAGGTTACACAAAATGAAATAAAGCAAAATATACAGGGAAGCAGCAGTGAAGGAAAGGAAACTCGGACTTAAATCAATGATTTGGAAGAAAAAGAAGAAATAAACATCCAACCAGAACAGAATGAAGAAACAAAAACTCAAAAAAAATGAGGAGAGGCTTAGGAGCGTATAGGACAACTTTAAGCATTCCAACATCCAAATCACAGGGGTGCAAGAAGGAGAAGAAAAAGAACAAGAAATGGAAAACTTATTTGAATAAATAATGAAGGAAAACTTCCCCAATCTGGTGAAGGAACTAGACTTCCAGAAAGTCCAGAAAGCTCAGAAAGACTCGAAGAAATTGGACCCAAGGAGGAGCACACCAAGGCACATCATAATTAAGTTACCAAAGATTAAACATAAAGAGAGAATCTTAAAATCAGCAAGAGGAAAGGAGAAAGTTACCTACAAAGGAGTTCCCATCAGAATATCAGCTGATTTCTCAAAAAGAAACCTTATAGGCAAGAAGGGGCTGGAAAGAAGTATTTGAAGTCATGAAAGACAAGAACCTACATCCAAGATTACTCTATACAGCAAAGCTCTCATCCAGAATGGAAGGGCAGATAAAGTGCTTCCTGGGTAAGGTCAAGTTAAAGTTCAACATTACCAAGCCCTTATATGAAATGTTAAAGAGACTTATCCAAGAAATAGAAGGTCAGAAACTATGAATAGTAAAATGACAATAAATTCATAACTATCAAAAACTGAACCTAAAAAAGAAAAACAAAAACTAAGCAAACAACTAGAACAGGAACAGAACTAGAGAAATGGAGGTCACATGGAGGGTTATCAGTGGGAAAGGGAAGGAGAAGAATTGCGAGGGAAAGGTACAGGGAATAAGAAGCATAATTTGTAGGCACAAAATAGATCACAAAATAGATAGGGGAGGTTAAAATAGTATAGGAAACCGAGAAGCCAAAGAACTTATGTACAACCCATGGACATGAACTAAGTGGGGCGGGGGAGGTAATGCTGAAAGGTGGGGGATGCAGGGCAGAGTGGAAATAAAGGGGAGAAAAAAATCAGGACAACTCTAATAGCATAATCAATAAAGTATACCAAAAAAGAAAAAGTAAAGAAGTCATCTCTCTGTTTTCCAATATAACATAACAGCCTTTACATTTTCTTTTGTCCTGGTAAGGTGAAACCATCATTCCCTAGTTAGAATGATTAATTCATGGAAAACACAGATGATAATATGTGTGAAAGACAGGGACTTTAGGGAACCACACTGTCACATTGCATGGGAGAGAAGAGACATTATTACCCTTACTTAAACTGAAGGAGAGACAGAAAACCCCCCAGAAAATGCAGAGGAAGTAAGTGATTAGTGACTGTTGAACAAAGGGCAGATGTTATGTGAAACAGTTTAAGGACTAAGGATATATGAACTCATATAGGCTTTGAGTGATTATATTGATGATGACATTCACGGCCTAAGTATAGAATAATTATATTCGAAAAGATCCCAGAGTTGACTTTCTTACTAAGATTTCCCCATAACCTCTGAAGTGGTCACTCTGGCCTCATTCTCTTCCATCCCCCCTCTTTCCATATGGCCACCAAGACAACTGCTTATGTCAATTCCTCCATATTTTCACCGTTGTCTGGAGAAAAAAAAAATCACACTTCTTAATAATTTAACTCATAACTGTTTGGAACCAAAAGATGTAGGTAATATTGAGCAATATCATAGCCTGTGGAAACTAATAACTTTGAAAGATAAATGGGAATTTCAGGGTCTGTTTTGCATCTACAGTTCTGTTTGTACAAGAGCCATCTCTGGGTAACACCAAGTTGTCATACATGTGAAACCTGATTTCATTATGAAACTACACACACACACACACACACACACACGATAATCAAATCATACAAACCGTTGATCTACTCAGGAATGTGTAGCACTGCTGAAGGCCTGTGGTCCTTAGGGAGAAGCTCTGCCTGCAGCAGATACAGATTCTCTCCCCTTCTCTTCCTGTCCCTCTCCTCACATTCTTCCTCCCTCTCCCACTCTGGGGTAATACAAAGCTTCTTTCATTGCTTCTTGTGCAGCTATTTAATGATGAACAATCCATCTCAAGGTGCTCATCGAAGCATTTTTTCCACGAAAGAGACTTCTCTGGAAGATATCTCCTCATTATCTCTCAGAATTTTCTCTCTTTCCTGCTCCATGGCCCAGGTAGCCTGTGGATAACATCAGCAAAAATGCTTGGTCTTAGATTTCCATTTAGATTCAGCTAATGGGTGGCAGTGAAGATGGAAGGAGCTGTGGGAAGTGAGATCTGGGCATGCTTTCCCCAGCTGCCACTGGGAAGGTCCCCAGGGTTTGCTCTGTGCCTGCTGGTTGCCCTCTCTGGTTTCTGGCCATTCTTCCATTTCTGCTTGAGGCCTAGGACTGGCAAAGGGTCCTCAGGAGAGTGGCATTCTCATTTTCTGCTGTCTTCAAACACTGATCCACCATTATAAATAGTGTGTTAATGCTCCTCAAATTACCTGGAGCCCAAGTTGCTGTGAGGAATTACTGCTGCTATGAGTTTTAATTTCTTCACTTGATACACATAGTGTATGAGGCATTTTGTAGTTTGGCTCTGCTTCGTTTCCATTCTCACCAAACTTCCTACCTATTCTTGAACCTAACAGTGTTGTAAGTTCATGCCTTTGCACGTTTTCCCTCCTGCAATATAATACACCTTCCTCCTTTTCAGCCTAGGACCTATCTTTTTGTATTTAACATCCATCTTAAATGTCATTTGTCTGGAAGGAAAGTCTTTTCTCTGATCCCCTCCCCAGAAAAGCTTGGAGTCTGTGCTCCTGTGTGTTAATTGTTCTGTGACATGTCTGTGTCCTCCACAGTAATTAAGTATGCATTAATACATTAATTCCCCCAAACAGATATTTATTAACTATCTTCTATGTTTTGGGCACTGTTCTAAATCCATGGAAATACAGTACCGAACCAAATAAAATCTCCGCTTTCATTGATCTTACACGAGGTTTGTCCAGAAAGTATCCAGCCGCGTACTATGAAAAGAGCAATGTTTATTGAAGACGGTATCAGATACAAGAAACATTGTACATAGGACAGTCATGCCCAGTCCCCTTCAATGTAGGCACCTTGGGACCTCACGCAGTTCTCTCAATTGCAATCAGCTGTCCCACTGTATTTTCCTGAATCTCATTGATAGTCTGAAATCTCTTCTTCAAATGTGATTTTAGTTTTGGGAATGCTGGAAGTTGCAGGGCACCAAATCTGGGCTGTAGGGGGCTGAGTCACCTGGTTGATTTGATGTTTCGCCACAAAACTCTGCACGAGAAGTGATGTATGAGCAGGTGCATTGTCATGATGAAGCTGCCAGTCACCAGTTGCCGATAGCTGCGGCTGTTTTTGTCATATTGCATCTCTCAACCAATGAGGAACATTGATGTAGTACTCTTTATTAATTATTTGTTTGGAGGGACATACTTACGATGGGCAACACCTTCCCAATCAAAAAACACAATTAACATGGTCTTGATCTTGCTGTGACTTTGCCCCACCTTCTTTGGGTATAGAGAACCAGGCAATTTCCATTGGGACGACTGGGCTTTCATTTCCAGACCATAACTGTAGACCCACAATTCATCTCTGGTTATGACCTTCTTAAGGAAACCTGGTTCATTGGCAGAAGTTTGAACTAAGTCATTAGCAATTGCAGCACAATATTCCTTCTGCTCTGGTAGCAGAGGCTGTAGAATAAATTTTGCCAGGACATTTTTCATGCCAAGATCCTGTGTCAAAATATCAGACACTAGTTTTTATTTATTTTTATAAAGATTTTATTTATTTTTAGACTGAAGGGAATGGAGGGAGAAAGAGATGGGGAGAAACATCAATCTGTGGTTGCATCTCACGTGGCCCCCACTGGGGACCTGGCCTGCAACCCAGGCATGTGCCCTGACTGGGAATCGAACTGGCGACCCTTTGGTTTGCAGCCCGCACTCAATCCACTGAGCTACACCATCCAGGGCCAGACACTAGTTTTTAGAGTCCCCAGATCAGCTTCTAGTTCTTGCACTGTCAGGTGCCAGTCTTCATTGATTACAGCCTGTGCATGTTCAACATTCTCAGGTGTTCTGCTTGTTGCAAGCCTTCCAGACCGTGGATCACTTTCAACAGATTCTCAATCATCTTTGAAGTGTTTGTGCCACACTTTTATTTGTGCTCTACCCATTGCATCATCCCTGATAGCCTTCTTAATCATCCAAATAGTTTCCACAGAAGAATGTTCAGCCTTAATGCAAAATTTGATGCAGATTCATTATTCTACTTGCTCAGTCATTTTGAATGTGATGGCCACACAGTACACGTGCTCACTCAGTGGTGTCTACAACCCCCAGTGACTAGTAGGTGAAGTTGTCACTATTCACGAATGTGCATTCCAGTCTACTCTCCTTGGCTGCCAGGTTACATTGATGTCATACAAACCATTCTTGTTATATTAACAATGGCCACACTTTTTCCAGACAGAACTTATATTCTCATGGGGGAGACAAACAGTAAATTAGTAAACAAATAGATTTATCATATATCAGATATGATTAAGTATAAATACAAAAGAAGCTGGCTGAAGGATAGCATCTGTATTGAAATGAGAAGTCTCCACATGTACGCAATTGTTGCCAGAGGCCTGAGTGAAGAGATAGCATTTGAGCAGAGATTTGAGTGAAGTAAGGTTAATATCTGGGAGTAATTCTTCTAGCTAAAGAAGTAGCAATGCAAATGTCTTGAAGGAGAAGTATGCTTAACATTTATGAGGAAGGGCATCAAGCCCAGTGGGTTAGGCAATCTCTAGGATATGAGATGAGGGTATACACAAGGGAAATGAGCTCAGGATAAGCCTCAGGCCAACATTCACAGAGTTGGAAGCCCTTGGAGAGCTGTGGGTAGGTGGTTCCCTGACGTGGTTGTGTGCTTTGTTATCCTCAGTGCCTTGTTAAGTGCTTGGATGAATGAAAGATTAAATTTTAGTAGTTCTTACTTAATTCTGTGATACCATACCCCCTTAGCCAGCCTAACTGTCCTAAGTCTATAAAAATATCTGTGACTTTTCTTAATAATGTAACATTAAGCATAACAGCTGGCATCCATGGTGCCAAGGCAAAAAGAGGCCAGCTCTGTCCCCAACCAGTCTCTGTCTCTGTGTCTCTGTGATGTGCAAAGTTCTGTTCAAATCTCAGGTGCCAGGCAAACTCTTAAACATACTAGATAAATTTGAAGACAGGAAGCAAAGATGATGCTATTCCATCTCTGTCTGAATCATTGAAATTATTTTTCACAAATTTTGTCTAGTTAGTTTTACTTTCTTAAGTCAATTTTTATTGAGTTTAAAAAATGATGGTAAAAGAACAATTTACAGTAAGATAATCAGATGCTGATAAGCCACGTATTAATTGAATAACATAAATTTATGAGATGTTTTATATTCTCATTTATTAATCAAAATATGAAGTTACCTGTAAAAGATATTAATTTCACTATGCTTTTTCTCTGTGTAAATTTTAACATAATGTAATTACTTGGGGAATGAGGAATTAGATAAGAACAGAAAAATACTTGATCTCCAGTTCTACACTGAACACTTATTTTAGTTTTTGGATAATACGAATCTTTGACCAGAAGGAAACTATATCCTAAAAGTACTGTATTTATCATTATAGTTTATTGTACTTATTCATTCTAATAGATATATTTTATAATTGAGAATTCTGAAAAGAAACATAAAAATACAAGTATATATATTTAAATTTCAGAACTCTATTATTAAGTTAATGGCACATCAAGAGGGCAAGATATAATTGAATATAAAACAGAGTGATCACAAGCCCTGGCTGGTGTAGCTCAGTGGATTGAGCGCGGGCTGGGAACCAGACGGTCCTGGTTCGATTCCCAGTCAGGGCACAAGCCTGGGTTGCCGGCCGGGTCCCCTATGAGGGCCGTGTGAGAGGCAACCATACATTGCTGTTTCTCTCCCTCTTTGTCTCCCTCCCTTCTCCTCTCTCTAAAAATAAATAAATAAAATCCTAAAAAAAAAAAAAAACAGAGTGATCACAGAAACCTATACCTTAAATAAATGTAACCAATAAACAAACACAGCTCCCTTCCAGGGCAGGGGTGTTGACAGGGAGCAGATTGTCCTGGTTGTTTTAGTAACTTCACGGGGATTTACCCAATCCACTGTGACTGCGATCCAGCCAAAGCTCCTGATGGAACAACTTCAGTCTCAAGAATTCAATTTGGCACTTCTCCAGTCATTGTTTCTTGCCTGGTGAAGAAAATGAAAGTTTGTGTAAATATAAAAAGAAGATTGCCTCCTTACATATAGATGGTTTAATTACCACATTTTAAAAATATTTTAGAAATGAAGTCTTCTTTAATAAATCAAATACAAAAAATCCAAATATATGAGATTAAATTGCAATACCAGACATTTGGTTAAAGTATCTAGACAGAGCAAACAGGTCACTGATTGTTCCCAAGAAATATTTCTCCCTTAGCATCTATAATAATGTGGCAGAAAGTCATGTTTTGAAATATAACAGAAAGTCATGCTTTGAAATGGCTAAGGTTTTAGAGAGTTAAAGAAATATATTTTTTCAGTAAATGAACAGTTTTCTATTTAAATAGTTGTAATTGACAAAAAAATTTATAAATTGACATTTAAGAGCATATTTTCATTCTTTATCAGTCATTATGTTATTCTAATAGTCAAAAGAGAATTTTGCTAGATCTTTGTCTTTTTAAAATTTTTATGATTGTTCAAACTATGGTAAAATATACACAACATAGCATTCACTATTTTAACCATTCTTAAAAGCACAGCTCTGTGGCACTGAGAACAGGCACAGTATTGTGCAGCCGTCACCACCACCCATCTCCAGCACATCCTCGACATCCCGACCTGAAACTCTCTGCCCACTAGCAATACCTTCGCCTACACCTGGGAACCATCGTTTCACTTTCTGTCTCTAAATTTGACCATGCTGTGTACTTCATACAAGTGAAATGATATAATTATAATTATATAATTCCACTTTTGTGTCTGGTTTATGTCACTTAGCAAAACATTTTCAAAGTTCATCCATGTTGTAAGATATGTCAGAATCTCTTTTATTTGCAAGGGTAAATACCACATTTTATTTATCCATGTACCTACCGATAGGCACCTTGGGTTGTTTCTACCATTTGAATACTGTGATTAACACTATTATGAACATGGGTAGAGAAACATCTGTTTGAGGTGCCCTGGCTGGTTAGCTCGGTTGGCTGGAACATTGTCCCCATATACCAAGGTTGCAGGTTTGATCCTTGGTCAGGGCACATACAAGAAGCAACCAGTGAATATGTAAATCGATGGAACAACAAATTGATGTTTCTCTCTCTCTCTCTCTCTCTTTTTCTCTCTCCCTCCCCATTCCTTTCTCTCTCTGTCAAAGCAATAAAGCAATTAAAAAAAATTTAAAGAAATCTGATTGAGTCTCTGATTTCAATTCTGTTGTGTATTTTCTCATAAGTGAAATTTCTGGGTTATATAAAACTATGTTTAAGTTTCTCCTGAGGATGCCCTGGCTGGTGTAACTCAGTGGATTGAGCACAGGCTGGGAACCAAAGGATCCTGGTTCGATTCCCAGTCAGGCACATGCCTGGGTTGCAAGCCAGGTCCCCAGTGAGGGCCATGTGAGGAGCAACCATACATTGCTGTTTCTCTTCCTGTCTTTCTCCCTCCCTCCCCCTCTCTCTAATAATAAATAAATAAAATCTTTAAAAAATTTTTTTTCCTGAGGAACTGCCATATAGTTTTCTGTAGTATCTGTATTAGTTTACATTCCAAACAGCAATGCCCAAAAATTCAAATATCTCCTCATTTTGGTAACACTTGTGACTTCCTTTGTTTAATTTTTTATAATAGCCATTCTAATGAATGTAAATGGTATTTCACTGTTTTTTTAATTTCCATTTCCCTAACAATTAGTGTTAAGCATCGTTTCATGTGCTTATTGGCCATCTGAATACTTTATTTGGAGAAATGTCTACTCAGGTCCTTTGCCCATTTTTAAATTAGATTGCTTGGTTTTTGTTGTTGTTTTTGCTGAGTCATAGCTCTTTATATATTATAGATATTAATCCCTTGTCAGATATATGATTTGCAAATATTTTCTCCCATTTTGTAGGTTGCCTTTTCATCTTATTTATAGTGTCTTTAGGTGCACAAAAGTTTTAAATTTAGGTGAAGTCCAATTTATCTCTGTTGCCTATGTTTTTTGGTGTCATTCTATACTCCAATTTTTCAATTCTTAAAGAATATAATATTATTTAAAGTACTAGGGGAATACATCATCTCTTGGGAAGATAAGGTATTACAGCATAGTTATAATTAATCTGAAGATTAAATTTACCAATGAAAAAATCCCGAGTCCAGTGACAGAAAGCAAATATTCACTATTAATAAGAAATACAATCTTAGTAGTCACTGACTCATTTAATCAGCTGTTCAGTTAGCTAATCACTGAATACTTGTTGCTTACTTCAGATATAATTGCTACCTTGTTATAACTAAGAGGAAAATGCTAATATAATATATCTTTTTAAAAGATTATACAGACTGCAACAACATGGGTGGACCTAGAGGGTATTGTGCTGAGTGAAATAAGTCAGACAGAGAGACAAATGCCATATGATTTCACTTATATGTGGAGTCTGAAAAACAAAACAAATGAAGCATACAAGAAACAGACTCATAGTTACAGAGAACATTTCGACGTTTGCACAATGGGAGGGGTGTTGGGGGCTGGGAGAAAAGGGGGAAGGGGTTAAGAATTACAAATTAGTAGTTACAAAATAGTCACAGGAATGTAAAGTACAGCATAGGGAACGTAGTCAATAATATAATAACTATCGTGTCAGATGGGTACTAGATTTATCTAGGTGATTACTTCATAGGTTTTATAAATATCTAATCACAGACTTGTACATCTAAAATTAATATAATATTGTACATCAACTATAATTGAAAAATAAAAATTATTGAATTTAAAAAAGACCTTTTACTGAAATAACCTGAAGTACAAAAACAGCTATTGTTACATAGGAAAAGAGGACAGCTAGACTTTATTAGGGAAACACACACACACACACACACACAAAACAATATATAGTTACTTTACTTAGTATATATTATATGTAGACAATGTATAGACAATATAGCATGTATATACAATATATTGTATACAGGGTAGGGAAAAAGTAAGTTTACAATTGTTCAAATGGAAAATAATAAATAATAATATAAGAATAAATTCTGTGTTTTGCATACTCATAACTAAATCTATTTTTGCCTCACCCTGTATTATTAATATATTACACTGTATATTTGTTAATATACAATGAATAAGTATAATGAATACTATATATTAATTAATATTTCTAAATTTTAAAAGTTCCTTTATTGTCTTTTTATGACTTGCATCATTTTGTTTTTTACTTTAAATAATATATCCAATATAAAAGGATCCGGATTTTTCAAAATATTATTTGTGTGTATGTACATGTGCCATAAGCATATTTAACAAAAAAATAGCACCAGAGAACACATAGCAACACTACATTGAGGAAAATATAAAACTTTGGTAGAGCTATTACCAGGAAAGATAATATGAGGGTAAGAGTTATTTTATATAAGGAAAATCGGGTGCCTTGTTTAGTAAAATCTCATTTTAGAAGTTTTTCAAGTCTAGAGAAAGAGATGTGAAGGAAAATTAAGCATCAGGTATTTAAAATTGAAATGGAAGGATCTTTCTAATCCTTAAGTTATTTGGTAATAGTTATAAGCATATAAAAACAATTCTTTTTTTTTAATTTTATTTTATTTTTGTTCAATTACAGTTATTTGCTTCCTCTCCCCTCCCCTCCTCCCTTCCCCTACAGCCCCCCTCCCCCAGCTTCCCTCCTCCCCCTTATTTCTGTCCATGTGTCCTTTACAGTGGTTTCTGAAAACCCTTCTCCCCATTGTCCCCTCCCCCCTCTCCCCTGTCTATAATTCTTGATCCAATGTCATATTTGCAATTTGTGATGACTTTTTTTGTTTGTTTCATTTGTATGTCAGTTGAAAACATCTACTTTAATTTTTTTTAATTTAAAATGTCATTGCTAAACATGCATTCAAATAAATTAATGTTCCAGCTTGTTTGGCAATATCAGCAATTCACCCAATGAGATCAGGGGGAGACAGAGAGGGGATCACAGGAGAGCTCTCTTAGCACCAACACACAGGTGAGCAAATGGTATCTCATTGCTGGGCTCAGGCAACACTTTCTGGAATATTGCTTGTTCAAGAGAACTCATGAATTTCTATTTGTTTTTCAAAGTCTCAAATATAATTTCAAAGATATGTGTTATTCAGTACTATATTTGAAGTTGAATAATGATAATCTTATGTATTCATAGAGAAACACTGTATCAGTTGTTAATTAAGACAATTTTAGAGATGAACTATGAACATATACTATTTTGTTACTTTTAAACCTCTAGTTGTGATGCAAGTACTGGTAATATTTGGTTGAAGTGAAATATTTAAAAAGCTAGAAGTAAAAATATTGTAATGTGAGTCATATCATAAACATTGGGAACTAACTACCCAGGAAACTACTCACTGAAAAATAAAATAAAATAAAACATTTAATATATAACTAAGCCATCAGTACTCTCCGCAGAGAGTATCACAGTTTTTTTAATTGGAATTTTAAGTGGAGAATGGTTTAATTCTTTTAAAATATACCAATGGGGGGAGAAGATGGTGGAGAGGTAGGTGGGAGCAGAGCCCAGTTCGCCCTGTGCCCAGTTGGAACACCTGGCTGATCTTCTGAGGAACAGAGTGAACAGCCAACAGAATCCCAGCTTATATGAAGGTTGGAGGCCAAAAATTGCAGAGAAAATTGAAAAACAGGTGGTGAAGAGATTGCACTGGGACGGTAAGGTCCCTGGAATCTGTGCGGGGACCAGGGCTGCTGTGTCCCCCCAGCACCTGCCGCAGGATACTGGGAAGAGAGTGAGAGCACCAGCTCTTTCTCCTACCAGAGCAGGGAGGGCAGCCCAGCACCAGGAGGGACTTCGATGCTGGAAGTCACTGAGGGGAATAGAGACAAAGTGGGAGACACACAGAGGCGGTATACATTTCCTGGGACTGTGGATGCTGGCACCAGAGAAACTGAGGTGTCGGTGACATCTGGGGAAGGGAGGAGTTAGGCTGTGTCGGACCCTGACTCAGATAGTCTCTGGACTGGTTGGAAAGTTGGGCTGTGTGAAAAGCAGTCTGCTTGTTAAGAATGGAGGGGCAGCTGCTTTGTTAGGAACTCTGGAGCAGCAGCTGGCTCCCCCAGAGGGTGATTTGAGCTGCGTGGACACAGACTGAGTGGTTTATTTGAACCACGTGCCCAAGCTTGACTCACACTGCATGCCCAGAGACCAAGTGGCTGATTGGAGCCTGGCAGTTCATGAAGGACCTGGGCTGGAGGCTGGACAACTGTAAATACTGTAGCCCAGACCTGGTCCTCATCCTCTCAAAACCACAGGAAAGGAGAAAAGTGAAGCCCAGCGCCCCTCTTCCTGTGGTATCTAGGAAGACCAGCAGAACTTGCTGAATAGGTTTAAAGTCAGCCGGAGGCTTATTTTTTTTTTTTTCCACTCCTCTCTCTTTTTTTTTTTTCCTTTTTTTCTTCCCCCAAGAGAGACAATAAGACTTGGAGTTATGGAGGGTCCAGAGACAGATCCAAAGGGGGAGCACAAGGCTAACCCTAAAAATTGAGAAACTGAGGCAAATGTCACTTTGAGCTGACATTAAAATCCCATAGAGCTGGCATTTTATCATTTATGTGTATTATTATTATTTTCACTATTTTTACCATTTTTATTTTATTAATTTTTTTTATTTCTCTTCTTTATGTTTAGTTTTCCTCGTTTTATTTCTCTGTTTAATTGCATTGTTTGACTGGTTTTCCTTATTCTCTCTTTATTGTATTTTAATTTTCCTTCTTTCACTTCACGCATGTTCCAATAACACAACACTCTTGATTGGGTACTTTCTATTCTGGTTATCCAAATCACATCTATATCTTGTCATATTATTGTTGTTCCAGTACTAATTCAAATAATTGTTGTTCCATACAATTCTACATACTACACAGCAACCCTTCCTGATCTTAACCCACTTCACTTTAATCCTGAGCATTATTACTGTTGTGGTTAACTCTAGTCTCTCTCACACTATGCCTACTTTCTATCCTTTACTCTCACTATATCTCATCATCTGACCTTGCACAAGCACTCTGTTTTCTGAATTCAGCTCATGATCCTCCTCCCCTTTAATAAGAGTCTTATCTCTCTTTCACTTTTCAGAAAAAGTGGCTAGTAGGGTGAAATATCATAGTTAACACTATCCAAAGTACACTATACTTATCCAAAGAATCTCCTATCTCTTCTCTACTTGCTGGTACTTTAAATCCCATAAAATACTCTCCCTCTGTCTTAATCCATTTTGCCTACCCCCAGCTACTGATCACATACAAGAATAGGTGGGAGCTGTGAACAATCAGTACACCTACTGGAGGAGAGAAACCACAAGCAAAGGAACCACCAAAAGGTAAAAACCAAACTATGAAATGAGAGCGCACACAAACAGAAGAAAGGGTAAATCTAGAGTGTCCAGACAAGGAAGTCAAAAAGACCACACCACTGAACCCCATAGAACTCCTACCATAGAAGTTCACCCTACAGTGACAGCTAGCAAAGCAAAACATCAGGAAGTACAGAAACAAACAAACGTAGTCACGTAAAATGGGGAGACAAAAAAAGAACATGCAATCAAAAGCCATGGAAGACTTCCCACTAAAAGAGCTAAATGAAATGGAGGTAACTAAACTATCAGATATAGAATTCAAAATAATGCTTATAAAGATGCTCAAGGAACTCATAGACAAGTACAAGGAACTGAGTAAGAAATAGAACAGTATGAAAAAGGAAATAGAAACTATAAAGAAAAACCAGAAAGAAATGAACAATAAAATCTCAGAAATAAAAAGCACTAGAAGGAACTACAAGCAGGCTGGATGAAGCAAAGGATCAAATCAGAGAACTGGATGACAAGGTAGAAAAGAACCGCCAGAAAGAGCAATAAAAGGAAAAGAGTCTCAGAAAGAATGAACAGGTTGTAAGGGAGCTGCAAGACAACATGAAACATAATAATATCTGTATAATAGGGGTACCAGAAAGAGAAGAAGAAGAGCAAGGGACAGAAAACCTGTTTGAAAAGTAATGATGGAAAACTTCCCTAATCTGATGAGACAAAAAGTCGCACAAATCCAGGAAATACAGAGAGTCCCAATCAAGAGGAACCTAAAGAGGCCCACTTCAAGACATATCATAATTAAAATGGAAAAATTCCAAGACAAAGAGAGAATATTAATGGCTAACGGGAGAAAGAGGAAGTAACATACAAGGGTGCCCCAATAAGACTAGCATCTGACTTCTCAATGGAAATGTTCCAAGCCAGAAGAGAATGGTAAGAAATATTCTAAGTAATGAAAACCAAAACCCTGCAACCAAGGCTACTGTATCCAGAAAGGCTCTCAATTAAAATGGAAGGTCAAATAAGGAGCCTCCCAGACAGAAGAAGTCTAAAAGAATATACCTTGACAAAACCAGCCCTGCAAGAGATGCTAAAGGGACTGCTTTAAGAAAAGGAAGAAAAAGAGTGTGAGAGAGAGAGGAACACAGGTACGAAAAAATGGCAATGAATAAGTACCTATCAATAATAACCTTACATGTAAATGGATTAAACGTCCCAATCAAAAGTCACATAATAGCTGAATGGAGAAGAAATCATGACCCACACATATGCTGCCTACAAGAGACCCACCTCAGAACAAAAGACCTACACAGACTGAAAGTGAAGGGCTGTAAACAAATTTTCCAATCAAATAGAAAAGAGAGAAGAAAAAAAAAAGCCACGGTAGCAATACTCATATCAAACAAAATAGACTTCAAAAAAAGGGCCATAAAAAGAGACCCAGAAGGTCACTTCATAATATTCAAGGGAAGAATACATCAAAAAGACATAAATATTTTAAATATACATGCATCCAACATGGAGCACCCAAATACATAAAATCTTGGAGGACTTCAAGAAAGATATTGACAGCAACACAATTGTAGAAGGGGATTTCCACACCCCACTGTCAAAAATGGACAGATCTTCTAAACAAAATATCAACAAAGATATTGTGGCATTGAACAATGCCCTAGATCAAATGGACTTAGCTGATATATGTAGAGCCTTTCATCCCAAAAAAGCAAAGTACACATTCTTTTCAAATGCACATGGACCATTTTCAAAGATAGAACACATAATAGGACACAAAACAAGCCTCAACACATTCAAGAAAATTGAAATCATATAAATCATTTTCTCTGATCACAAGGGACTGAAACTAGAAACCAACCTTGAGGAAAAAACTCAAAAACTCTCAAACTCATGGAAACTGAACAGCATGCTATTAAACAATGAATGGGTCAAGAATGAGATTAGGGAAGAAATCAAAAAGTTTCTGGAAACAAATGACAACGAACTCAAAACAACCCAAAACTTATGGGACACAGTGAAGGCAGTCCTGAGAAAGAAGTTTACAGCAATATAGGCCTACCTAAAAAAGATAGAAACATTTCAAATTAACAACCTAACCCTATGTCTACAAGAACTTGAAGAACAACAACAAAGACAGCCCAGAGCAAGTTAGAAGGAAGGAAATATCCAAGATCAGAGCAGAATTAAATGACATAGCTACTAAAAACACAATTCTAAGGATCAATAATTCCAGGAGCTGGTTCTTTGAAAAGATAAAAAAAATCGACAAGCCTTTAAGCAGACTCATCAAGAAAAAAAAAAGGGAGGACCCAAATACACACAATCTGAAATGAAAGAGGTGAGATTACAACTGATACCACAGAAGTACAAGGATTGTAAGAAATTACTATGAAGAACTATATGCCAAGAAATTTGAAAACCTAGGTGAAATGGACAAATTTCTAGAAAAATATAATCTTCCAAAACTGAACGAACAAGACACAGAAAGCCTGAACTGACCAATAGCAGCTTATGATACTGAAGCAGTAATTGAAAAACTCCCAGCACACAAAAGCCCTGGACAAGAAAGTTTCACAGGAGAATTCTACAAAGCATTTACAGAAGAGCTAACCCTTATCCTGACTTGGACTCTTGTCAGCGGGGTCTGTGTGGTGGCTGTGACAAACAAATTCACAAGGACTGCAGAAGTCCTGTGGAGAAAAAGGGATGGCATGGCTGCTCCGTAAGTGAGAGAGAGGGACCCAACCCCTGCCTGGACAGGCTTTTATTACTTTTCTGGGTAGATTACATCGAGGATGGTCCTCATTTACTATGCACAGGTTTTCGTTAGGTGGTTTCCTTTTACAGATAACAAAGGAAAGAATGTTGCTAATTACTTCAAAGAAAAGGATGTTTGCAAATCAAGGCAAAAAGTGGTTGAAATGGTTACACTCCATACTTGGGAGGTTTAGCACAGATTTTAGGAAGTTACTTTAAAGATATGCAGTAAACATTTGTTGCCTCAATTCAGGGTGAGAGAGTTTTAGCAAAAAGCAAGGCACAAAACAGCCTAGGTACCATACAGGCCTGATTTCACACAGGAAAACTGATTCGTGGGCTGAGTTCCTGTGTGCTGACTTACTTCCCACTGGTTTTCCGAATCGGGCTGGGCTACGTCCACCACTGCCACGCAGATAGGTTCCCTATACCACATTATTACAAAAGATCGAAGAAGACATAAGACTTCCAAACTCTTTTTATGAAGCCGGGATATCCTAATCCCCAAACCACATAAATACACAACAAAGGAAGAAAACTTCAGACCAATGTTGCTGATGAACACAGACGCTAAAATCCTCAACAAAATATTGGCAAACCAGGTCCAGTAATACATTAAATAGATCATACACCATGACCAAGTGGTCTTCACCCCAGGAATGCAAGGATGGCACAATATTCGCAAATCAATAAACGTAATACATGACATAAGCAAAAGCAAAAACAAAAATCACGTGATCATATTAATAGTTGTGGAAAAAGCATTTGATAAGGTACAGCACCCATTTTTGATAAAAACACTCAGCAAAGTGGGAATAGAGGGAGCATTCCTCAACATAATAAAGACCATATATGAGATACCTACAAGCCAACATCATACTCAATGGGCAAAAACTAAAATCTTTCCCACTAACATCAGAAACAAGACAAGGTTGTTCACTTTCATCACTTCTATTCAATAGTATTGGAAGTCTTAGCCACAGCAATCAGACAAGAAAAGGAAATAAAAGACATCCAAATTGGAAAAGAGTAATGAAAGCCATCATTGTTTGTAGATGACATGATAGTGTACATAGAAAATCCTGTAGACTCCACATAAAAACTGCTTGACCTAATAAATGAATTTGGCAAAACAGTGGGATACAAAGTCAATATTCAGAAATAAAAGACATTTTTGTATGCCAACAATGAAATATCAGAAAAAGAAATCAAGAAAAAAAATCCCATTTGATATAGCAACAAAAAAATAAAATAAAATACCTAGTAATAAACCTAACCAAGGAGGTAAAAGACCTGTACTCAGAAAACTACACAACACTGAAGAAAGAAATTAAGGAGGACACAAACAAATGGAAACATATACCATGTTCATGGTTCCGAAGAATTAACATCATCAAAATGTCCATACTACTCAAAGCAATTTATAGATTCAATGCAATACTTATTAAAGTACCAATGGCATATTTCACAGATATAGAACAAACACTTCAAAAATTGATATGGAACTACAAATGACTCCGAAAGCTGCAGCAATTTTGAGAAAGAAGAACAAAGTAGGAGGGATCATAATACCTGATATCATATTGTATTACAAGGCCACTGTAATCAAAACAGCCTGTTACTGGCATACGAACAGACACATGGACCAATGGAACAGCATAGGGAGCCCAGAAATAAGCCCAAGTCTCTATGGTTAATTAATATTTTGTGGGAATTCTTTCCACACGCGTGAAAAAACATAAGTCCCGGGAATTTATGCATAAAGAGCTCAACTCCGCATGAGGAAAAATTATTCCCGTGTGGACAAGCATGAATCACGTCAGTGGAAAAGGAATTCTCTAATGGGAATTTGGCAAAAATGTATCTCAAGAAATTCTCTGACTTGCTGAGTCTCTCCCTCCCGGAGTCAAGAGACTTAAGTTAATGAGTCCATGAAATTCTTCTCTGTCTCCTAATAGTTAACAGCCCTAGTTAGCTTACCCTCAATTTACTTGTCTCCTGTTTAATGTACTACCCC
>PVJI01014404.1:0-44289 GCA_004026765.1 Micronycteris hirsuta
CATTTGAAAAGAATGTGTATTTAGCTTCTTTGGGGTGAAAGGCTCTGTATATATCGGTTAAGTCCATTTCTTCCAGGGCATTGTTCAATGCCACAATATCTTTGCTGATATTTTGTTTGGAGGATCTGTCCATTTTTGACAGTGGGGTGTTGAAGTCCCCTACTATAATTGTGTTGCTATCAATGTCTTTCTTGAAGTCTTCCAAGATTTTCTTTATGTATTTGGGTGCTCCTATGTTGGGTGCATATATATTTACAATGTTTATGTCTTTTTGGTGGATTCTTCCCTTGAGTATTATGAAGTGTCCTTCTGTGTCTCTCTTTATGGCCCTTTTTTGGAAGTCTATTTTGTCTGATATGAGTATAGCTACCCCAGCTCTTTTTTCCTGCCCATTTGCTTGGAAAACTTGTTTCCAGCCCTTCATTTTCAATCTGTGAAGGTCTTTTGCCCTGAGGTGGGTCTCTTGTAGGCAGCATATGTGTGGGTCATGCTTTCTTATCCATTCAGCTATTCTATGTCTTTTGATTGGAGCATTTAATCCGTTTACATTTAAAGTTATTATTGATAGGTACTTCTTCATTGTCTTTTTTCCCCCCTTCCTGTGTTTCTCTCTCTCTCTCTTTTCCTTCCTTTCCTTAAAGCAGTCCCTTTAGCATCTCTTGCAGAGTTGGTTTGGTGGAGGTGTATTCTTTTAGACTTCTTTTGTCTGGGAAGCTTCTTATTTGGCCATCTATCTTAATTGAGAACCTTGCTGGGTACAGTAGCCTTGGTTTCAGGCCTTTGGTTCTCATTACTTGGAATATTTCTTACCATTCTCTTCTGGCTTGGAGTGTTTCCATTGAGAAGTCAGCTGCTAACCTTATCGGGGCTCCCTTGTATGTTACTTCTTGTCTCTGTCTCACTGCCTTTACTCCTTGTCTCTGTCTCGCTGCCTTTAAGATTCTCTCTTTGTCTTGGAATTTTGCCATTTTAATTATGATGTGTCTTGAAGTAGACCTGTTTGGGTTCCTTTTGATTGGGACTCTCTGTGTTTCTTGGACTTGTGTGACTTTTTCTCTCATCAGATTAGGGAAGTTTTCCATCATTACTTTTTCAAACACGCTTTCTGTCCCTTGCCCTTCTTCTTCTCCTTCTGGTATCCCTATTATACGAATATTATTACGTTTCATGTTGTCCTGCATTTCCCTTAATACCTCTTCATTCTTTCTGAGTCTCTTTTCCTGTTCCTACTCTTTTTGGGTGTTTTTTCTACCTTGTCTTCCAGCTCGCTGATCTGATCCTCTGCTTCATCGAGCCTGCTTTTGATTCCTTCCATTGTGTTCTTTAGTTCAGATATTGTATTCTTAATTTACACTTGGCCCTTTTGGATAGTTTCTATTTCCTTTTTCATGCTGACATAGTTTGCAGTGAGTTCATTGTAGTTTCCCTGTAGTTTCTGAAAATTCTCTGCGAGCTCATCGAGCTTCTTAAACTTCCTGACAACCAATGCTTTGAACTCAATATCTGATAGTTGGCTTGCCTCTGTTTTGTCTATCATTCTTTCTGGGGTTTCTTCCTTTCCTTTCATTTGGGGGTTGTTTCTTTGTCTTCCCATCGTTCGTGAGACTCTTCTTGCTATCCTCTGTTTCTTAAATTAATCTGTCAAGTTCTCTGGAGTAGCAAAGTTAATTTTGTCTCACTGTCTCTGTTTTTTGGGCTGACCCCTGTCTTGGGCTGACTCTGGTCTTTTCACAGCTCCAGGTTTTAATGTCTCACCTGTAGGTAAAGAAGAGAGGGAGGCAAGGGGGAAAGAAAGAAGAAAAAAAAGGAGTGAAGGAAGGGAGAAAGAATACTATAAGGAAAGGAAGGGAGGAAGGAGGAATAAAGTATAAAGAAGGAAAGAATGGAAGGACAAATTAAAAGAATAATTTTTTTTATCTTTTATAAATTAAAAAATAACAAAACAAAACAAAGAAGTTAAAAAAATAGGAGGAGGGAACTAAGAATACTAAAGGAAAGGGAGGAAGAAGGAATTAAAAATAGTGAAGGACAGAGAGGAAGAAGGGTTAAAAAACAAAAACAAAACAAAAACAACAACAAAAAAAAAACTTCAGCTTTCTGATTTTAAAGCTGTCTGGCCAGGCTGCGTCTGGCTGGGAAGATACTAGTTTTGCTTTTCTTCCTTCCTGAGGTGTACTCTTCGCTGTTGTCCAGCCACCAGCCCAGTTCCTCGGTGTGCTTCTGGGTGCAAACGGTCTTGATGTGCACCTGATAGGAGTAGCTCTCCCACCGCCTATTTTCTCTCTGCTGGTCTAACTAATAGGTTCTCTCCGCGCCCTTTCTAGATAGTTTGGCCCCCGCTCTGAGTTGAGTTTGTGCAGTCTGCAGCTCCGGTCTGCCACTCCCCTCAACGGGGTGGTTCTGCCTTATTCCCACAAAGCTGATTGGTCCTGCTGGGCTACGTGCGCTGGGCAGGATGGCATGGGCTTTGTCCCCAGCTCTCGGTGTGAACTCCGCACACCTGTGCTCGCTTTTATCTCTGTCCCTGGGTTGCACGCCAGCAAGCCCCAACCAAGGGGCCCTGGTTGCGCACTCTCCCTGGTATTTTTGAGCTGTGCGCCTGTGTTTGCTCTCTTGTTTGTCCCTGGATTGTGCACCAAAGAGCTTTGGCCGAGGGTCCCAGTTGTGCACTGTCCCTGGTATTTTTGAACTGTGCACGATTGGTCCACGGATCACCGGGTGCGCACGGCCCTTAGTTTCCCTTGTTTGGTTTCGCAAGTCGCACTTGGCCCCAGAGCCGCTGATTGCAAGCTGTTCCCAATTCTTCCCTGGGTTCAAACAGTCTCCAATTCCCCTTGATGGAAGTGCCAGCTGCCACGGGCCGAGGGCCAACCATGCTCTCACTCTGGTGCTACAGGCAGACTTCCCTGGGCCTCTGATCCCAGGCGCACACGGATCGCGGGCGCGCACGGGCGCGCACCAACCTCGGGACTGTTGGAGGCGGGGCCTCTCCAAATAGCCACAGAGTACCTCTTTTTTTCCTATTTTTCCTCTCTGAAAAATTCTTCCTATTTACGCCCGCCAGACCAAACAAGCATCTGGCCACTCACAAATCCCAATCTGGCTCCCTCCCAAGAATATTGCATCCGATCCAGCAGCTGCCGGGTCTGGGACTGGAGCCCCACCCTGCTCCCCAGGCTGGTCCCGAGGGGGACCTTTTCCTTCCGAAGCACTCTGCTTACCATGTGAATGTTCAAATCCCCCTGTAATCTTGGTCACCAATCATCATATGTGCTGGAATACTGCTGGGTTTTTGCCCCGTTCCTCAGAAAATCAACCAGTGGGCAGGAGGAAGTGAACTCTGTTCCCCCCTATCTCGCCACCATCTTCCTACTCTGGTCTCAATAGCATATTTTTAAAGAAAGATTGCTGCCTGGAACAGCAGACGAAAGCACCATTGGGAACTGAAGGAATGATCTTATGTACTCAATAGGGAGGTGGGGGTCTGGATAGCTGGGTGTAGTCTTGGTTCTCCCATGAAGTGGCTGCCTGCTTTGGGTCAGTTACTTCTCTGTACACTTCAGTGTCTTCATCAAAATATTTAGAATCAATCCAGTGGACAAGTATAGTCTCTCATGCCTTCGAAGTCCTGTAATTAGATAAATGAGATATTATGAAGTTGGATCAGGTTGTGTGTGTAGGTGAAAAGAATCTAGGCCACTGTAAAGTACTTGAATCTTTGATAAAGCTGTAGCCCTGGAGGTTCTTCTGGAAATCCTTGCTGAGTAACCTTAGGCCATATCATGTCTTAAAACAAATCTCTTACCTCAGTATCAGATCTGTGTCTCTATAAATTCAAAGTGCAGAGGTAGAAAGCATAGAGTTACAAGAAGTTCTTGTGAAATGATTTAGTAAACTTTCTTTCATCCCCTGGGTATAGGTTTTTCCATACATGCCCTGAGCACATAGGTTTAAAATACTAGATGGCTGTGATTCTTGTGCACATCTAAATGAAATTTTTTTGAAAAATGAGGTTTTCTCTTCTTTGTTTGGAGCTTTTATTCAGCTTGATTTTGTGCATGTTGATACTGCCATTCAACCAGTCAGCACTTGCTGACCTTGCGTTTAAGGTAGTTCTGGCAGGCTGCACAGCAGCGCTGGCCGTCGTTGAAGTGACATGCCCCTCATACAGTATTCGCGAATTTGCAACCGCTTCATAGAGAAATGGTCTAGAACGGGACTTAGACAACGAGATTTAGTCCTACCTTTGACATTTATTTACTCTGTGATATTTCCCCTCTTACCTGTTTATTTCAATCCTAGTATCCTCATTTGTAAAGTGGAAATAATTATAATATCCGTTCACCCCATAACATCAGTAGACCTTTGTTATTTGACATAGTGAGTGTAAAAGCATTTTCTGAATAGTAAAACATCATACAAGTGTGAAGTGTTCTTTTTTCTTTTTTTACTAGAAGCCACATTTATTGTTTTTATCTGATACCCACAACTCATTCTTCAGAGGGGTGGTTTTGCCTCTCTAAAAAGATTTGGGAGGTAAGAAGAAAGAGTTCTCTGTGGGCTGTGGTGGTGACTGAGATTGAGTTGGCGGTGGGGAGAACGTCTGTGGGCATTCCCTAATGCTGACCTCCAGCACGATGGCTTCAGTGCGTGCCTGGGGGAACACGTCAGTGATTAGA
Source organism: Micronycteris hirsuta (assembly GCA_004026765.1). Taxonomy (NCBI): domain Eukaryota; kingdom Metazoa; phylum Chordata; class Mammalia; order Chiroptera; family Phyllostomidae; genus Micronycteris; species Micronycteris hirsuta. The sequence continues at coordinate 4,680 of PVJI01014404.1, forward strand.
AGAAGCTGTCATCAGGGCCTGTGATAGGTGGTGCTGAGCTGCAGGATTCCATGTGGGGAACCTGGTTTCTGTGGTTAGGGTCTGGAGCCTTTGGTCGACTCTAAGAAGTCCTGAAGCCTTCCGTTTGAAATCTTTTTTCTGGCTGCAGTTTTAAAAGTATTTTATTTTTCAATTACAGTTGACATACAGTATTAGTTTCATGTGTACATCCCAGTGATTAGACATTACATAACTTAGTGATCATCCTTTCAAATTTCGCACCAATCTGCCACCAAATATCATTATGAGAATATTATTGACTATATTCCCTATGCTGTACATCCCCATGGATATTCTGTTACTACCTATTTGTACTTTTTAATCCCTTCACCTTTTTCACTCATCCTCCCTTCCCCTCCAATCTGGCAACCATAAAATGTTCTCTGTATCTATGAGTCTGTTTCTGTTCTGCTTGTTTTTGTTTTTTAGATTCAATTGTTAATAGATATATATTTTTATTGCTATTTTATTATTTGTATTTTTTATCTTTTTTCCTTAAAGAAGACCCTTTAAACATTTCATATAATACTAGCTTGGTGATGATGAACTCCTTTAGCTTTTTCTTGTCTGGGAAACACTTTATCTGTCCTTTGAGTCTAAATGATAGCTTTGCTGAGGAGAGTAACCTTGGTTGTAGGTCCTTGCTTTTCATCACTTTGAATATTTATTGCCAGTCTTTTCTGGCCTGCAAAGTTTCTGTTAAGAAATCAGCTGGTAGTCTTAGGGAGCTCCCTTGTAGGTAACTGCTTTTATCTTGCTGCTTTTAAGATTCTCTCTTTGTCTTTAACCTTTTGCATTTTCAATAGGATGTGTCTTGGTGTGGGTCTCTTTAGGCTGATCTTGTTTGGGATTTGTATGTCTATTTCCTTCACTGGGTTAAGGGAAGTTCTCAGCTATTATTTTTTTTCAAATAGGTGTTCAATTTCTTGCTCTCTCCTTTCTCCTTCTTGCATCCCCATTATGTGAATATTGGTGCTTGACTTGTCCCAAAGGTTCCTTACACTGCTTTCATTTGGGAGGTGGGTTCTTTTTTCTTTTTGCTGTTCTCACTGGGAATTTTTTGCTTCATTATATTTTAAACTGTTGATTTGATTCTCAGCTTTATCCACTCTACTATTGATTTCCTTCAAATTGTTCTTTATTTCAATTAGTCTATCCTTTATTTCTGACTGGTCTTTTTTCATGCTGTTGAGGTTCTCATGAAGTTCATTAAATTTCCTTATAATCAGTGTTTTAAACTCTGCATTTAATATATTCCTTCTCTCCATTGTTTAGTTCTTTTTCTGGAATTTTGTTCTGTTCTTTCATTTGAGCCATGTTTCTTTTGTCTCCTCATTTTGGCAGCCTCCCTGTGTTTGTTTCTATGTATTAGGTAGAGTTACCATGTCTCCCAGGCTTGGAAGAACTGCTTTATGTAGTAGGTATCCTATAGGTTTCAGTGGCACTAACTCCCCGTTTACCTGAGCTGGGCACTCCAGGTGTGGCCTCCCCACCCCCCAGTGTGGGCTGTGTGTACCCTCCTGTTGTAGTTGAGCCTTCCTTGCTATTGGCACATCAATGGGAGGGATCTACCTCCAGGCCAATCAGCTGCAAAGACTGGCTGTGACCACTGACCACTGACCTCCAACCACTGTGGAGGATCATCTGTGCAATGGCCCACCCAATAGGGCAGGATTTGTATCCATATGAAGCTGCTTGAGGATAACCCCTTTAAAACCCTGGGACTCCTTGTTTTTTTTTTTTTTTGTTTTGTTTTGTTTTCTGCCAAATCCTAATATTTGTATTTAGTATCTGTTTCAGACTTGTAGCTCAATATTTATTCAGCATGCATGTATTAAAAGCAAAAATATTAATTTCCATGAAATTTCACAGAAAGGAGATCCATTAGTTTTAATAAAAATGACACTTGTTAAAACAGAAATATCATATACATTTAGCAAAGATAACGTCTATGCTTCGGGCTTGATACTGCTGCACAATTGACTAGTCTGGCATCATGCACCTGCATGCTGCTAAGAAAGAGAAATCAGAGGGCTGGCATTTGACAGTTGAGGTGACATGTATTCACAGATTTCAAGTTTATCCCTTTCTTTGTGTCAGTTTTATAATTTTGCAGATATAGAGAACTTGTATTTAAAACAACACTTGAGCCCCGGCTGGTGTAGCTCAGTGGTTTGAGCATGGGTTGCAAACCAAAAGATTGCCGGTTCGATTCCCAGTCAGGGCACATGCCTGGGTTTCGGGCTAGGTCCCCATTGGGGGCCACATGAGATGCAAACACACATTGATGTTTCTCTTCCTCTCTTACTCCCTCCCTTCCCTCCTCTCTAAAAATAAATAAATAAAATCTTTAAAAAATAAAAAATAAAGCAAAATAAAACAACACTTGACCATTTAGTTATTCTTCAATTCAAGCAGTGAGTAATATCATTGCTGTTACAATAACAAGAAAGGTAGAAAAAGGTTGAGATAGCTACCTAGACTTTAGGCTGCAGGGAAAGTTAGTATTTTTATATTATTACTAGCTTCTTCTTTTAAGATTTTATTTATTTATTTATTAGAGAGAGGGAGAGAAACATCAATGTGTGAAAGAAACAACTAGGGACCTGCCCACAACCTAGGCATGTGCCCTGGCTGGGAATTGAACCAGCTACCTTTCAGTTCGCAGGCCTCTACTCTATCTACTGAGCCACATCATCCAGGGGTATTGCTAGTTCATTATATTTTCCTGAGAAACCTTACCTATGCACAAAGGCCTAGGTGACCATGTGCCAGTTACATATTTAAATAGAAAATCAAATGACATTTGTATGTGCATTCATGTTTGTAAAATATTTGATATAGGCTTTATGGACTAAGGCAAACTGCAAATTCTCTTATGCTGTTTTTAGCAGAATTCTCCATAAGATGATAGTGTAACAATGATCACTGGAAACACCTTTATCTCAGGTCGGCTTGTTCCTTACGGAAACTATTGGACTAAGAGTCCGTACTCTACAGAAGGAAGGTAAAGTTTTGAAGAAATGACAAGCAAACTTTCAGTTTGCAGTTTTAAAAGAGTCTTTAAAAAATAATAACTGAGTTCTTCCAACACAATCTTATTTCAGTATATCGAGCTTTACGTCTAAGATCAGACAGGGCCCACCAGATTTTGAACAATATTCATTGCAAAAGAACAACTTAATTAGATGAATAATGAGTCTACAAAATTGAGTCAGTTCTTTTGGGACAAGAGAGCTGGGAGAAAATCTCTCCCAGTTATTAATGGGAACCTGTGGTTTATTACGCCACACGATGTCCTCAAGTCTACTTTCATTACTGATATTTCACAGGCAAGTTTGAAACCTCCCACATAGATTAATTGAATGCTTATGTTCTTTGACATAGAATATTATAATTCGATTTACTTGATAAGCTCTTTGGTGTGTCTTTTATATTCTGTTTTGCATGCTTTCGTTTTGTTTTTCTTTTTAAGATTTTATTTATTTATTTTAGAGAGAGGGGAAGGGAGGGAGACAGAGAAGGAGAGAAACAGCAATGTATGGTTGCCTCTCACATGGCCCTCACTGGGGACCAGGCCCGCAACCCAGGCATGTGCCCTGACAGGGAACCGAACCGGGACCCTCTGGTTCCCAGCCCGCGCTCAATCCACTGAGCTACACCAGCCAGGGCTCGTTTTGTTTTTCTTGCTTCTGCTTTACAACCAGGAGTGTTAGGATCAAGCCTGTGTTTGCTCAAACATGGAACCAACCTCCAGAGTTTGTTTCATTCTCTGTTGATAAGAGAAGAGGAAAAGATCTCTAAAGGAGTAAAAATGGAGTTTCAGAAAATCTTCATTATTACAAAAGATTGCTTGATCTTTTGATTGCTACCTGATCTCAGTGGGTGCCAACTAGGTTAGTACTGCTACATCAAGGGTTAAAATAGAGTCCCAGAACTGAAGTTAGGAGGGAAAGAGTAAACATCTCAAGGATCAGCCTACTTTTCTTCCTCTACACTATCGCCATCCGGATCCAAGCTACCATTCTCCCTTGAGATTTGATGTGGTTAGTGGGAGGTACACTCCAGGAAATTCAGCTGGGTCAGAAAAAAATGCAGCCAACTGCCTTATTCAGCTTCAGGGGTGATGGGTCTGCAGCTTCTGACTATTTATTTAACCAACCAATTGTGCCAAGCATTGTAGTGAGCACTGAGAGCAAGAGAGGAATTAGTTATGGCCTCACCCTCAAATAGATTACAGCTAATGGGGGAAGCAGAAATTAAAACCTCAGCAAAACAAAATAGGTAATTAAAATTGGCGTGGTTAATGTTGTAGTGTTTATTTGAAGAGACATGCAAAACAGGAGGAGGAAGTACTTAACCCAGTCTGGTGGTGAGGAATAGGTGCTAAAAGGATTTAGCCAAGTATAAGTTGAGGGTGGGAGGTGGGTAAGGCTGGCAGTAGGGACAACGTGAATAAAGGTACATAATGCTGTAGGGGAGAAGTACAACAGGTTTTGTTTTCCTGAAATTACAGCATGAATGGGGTTGAAGAATAGTACCCATGTGGGTAGGTGAAGCCAGAAAGGCTGGATCCAATTTAAAGAACTTAAACTTTTACCTAAGAATGAATTTTAAACATGGTCAGATGTGCATTTTTTAAAAATTCATAGCTGCTCTTTGAAAGGTCAATTTTGGTAAAGGTAAACTAGAAGCAGAGATTCTTTGGGAGTCCACTGTGGCAACACTCTGAATCTGTACCATGATAGCAGCATGAAGTATTTGGTACCCACTGAGATGATGAGAGGCCTAGTGGGTATTAAAATGCAGCAGGAGAATAACTAGAAGAAATGGATAGAAATGTACAGGAAGTATAATCAGAATTTGTTCAGGGTTGGGGTGTTGCAAAGGAAAGGAGGAATTAAGAACGAGCCATTGGTTTCTGATTACACCATTTAGCGACTTGGAACCATAGGAGACCAAGCAGATTTGAAGGGAAACATAATTAGTCCAGGTTAGGGTTTACTGAGTTTGAGGTGTCCACAGCAGGACATTCAGATGAAGATGACCAGCGGGCAGCTGGATATAAGGGTCTGGAGCTCAGAACTGAGGTCAAAAATAGAGAAATAAGCAAAAAAATCAAAGATTGAGCAAACTAACAAAGCTAACACAAGCCCATTGTTTGAAGCAGGCTAGGAAAAATTAAAGGCAAGAAGAAATAGTAAAAAAAAAAAAAAAAAAAAAGGAGGTAATCTATGACCAGGCTACAAAAAATAAAGCCCGAACTTAATGATGAACAAGAACTAAGTTTACACTTGTTATTTTAGTAAGAACTGAAACAGAACAAAGCAGAGAACCTACCCTAAAAGCACAGTTCGAAAGCGCCGCTCCGCGCTGAGGTTGGGGGTGGGCTTTAAACTCGGTCTCCTGGAACCCGAGGGGGCACCTGAGGCCCCGCCCCGGCCACGCCCACCCCTCAGGCGCGCCCTCCAGCCCGGCCTCCATCTTGAGCGACGCTGGTCTGCGCCAGTGCGAAATCCAGATTTGGGTTCAGGCTTTGGCGTCACCGTAAGTTCCGTGTTCACCTCCGAGCTTCCCACAGAAGCATCTCCCGAAGTGGGAGTGACGTTCATATTGTCCAGTTGGCAGCCACACCCAGGGCACGTGGACCAGGCAGGTCACCGGGGCCGTTGAACCTGGAGGGCCGTTACCTCAGGACTCGTGGGAGGAAGCTGAGACCGAGGGGCTTCCACCTGTGCGGGTCCCCCTGGTGGCAACGCCACCAAAACCCGCAGACCGGGGGCTGGCCGGCAGGTCGGCTTCTCCTAAATTCCGCGCAGGAGTGAAGGCCCCGCTCCGCGAGCACAGCCCGGCGCCGCGGGCTGTGCAACGTCTGAGAAGAGGTGTTGGCCGCATCTGCCCGGGGCGTGGGGATGATGGCGGGAGGCTGAGTCTTGTTCTAGAGCCTGCGTCCTGACGGGCGCGCCCCGGTGTCTGACCCAGGCAGCGGGGTGAGCAGCGGTGCCGTTTACTGACATGGGTACTTGGGGAGAATTGGGTTTCGAGGGGAAATCAAGGATTCGGCTTCGGACGCATGAAATTTGAGGTGCCTGTGAGACATGCAGGTGGAACTTGCGGTAGGCTGTCGGATGCGTGGGTTGGGAGATCAGAGGAGAGGTCTGGAAGGGAGACAGTGTTGATTGATGTTTCCCTCCACGTCACTGAGTTTTCAGTGAGGACTTGGCTACCCTGGCCGGCAGACTGAAAGGTAAAGGACCTGTAGATGTGGGGGAGGCGGTTGTGCTAGTGATTCTGGTTAACACGCTGCCTTTTATTAAGTATTCACGCCGTTCACCATCCTCACTCACGGAGCATTTGTTCAAAACATCTTTATTCAATAATTCAATATTTGCAACATAGACACCAAGTTCTTATAGTTTCATTATAGTTTCATCAACTGGTCTGAACTTTTTTCTCATTTCCATTTGATTATTTTCTTTTGATTCATGGGGTTTTATAAATATAGTATTTAATCACCAAATTCGAATTTTCTTGTTAAACAGAAATCTTTTTCCTACTGATTTCTGGCTTAATTGCAATACAGTCAGAAAACATACTCTTAAGATTTTAATTCTTACACATTTGTTACAGCCAGTTGTGTGCTCAATACATGATCACTTTTTATAAATGTTCCATTTCCACTTGAAGAAAATGTACATTCTCCTGCCATTGAGCACAGTATTTTAAAAATGTTAGGCTAGTTTGTCAATCAAGTTGTTAAAATCTTCTATATCCTTACAGACTTTTCTTTATCTGCTTATTATGCCCTTTATTGAGAGAGATATGCCAAATCTCCCACCATAATTGTAGATTCGTCTTTTGCTCCCATAGAGCCCAAGTGGTTGGGTGCCTCTGCATTGAAAATTATTTTTTTTAATCGTTTTTATCATTATGGAATGAGCCTTTTTGTTTTTACTAATACTAGCTGCCTCAAGGTTGGGTTTTTTGTTGTTGTTCTTTAAATATTTTGTTTATTTATTTTTAGAGGGTATGGGAGGGAGAAAGAGAGGGAGAGAAATATCAATGGGCGAGGCTGCCTCTTGCACAGTGCCAACTGAGGACCTGGCCCGCAACCCAGGCATGTGCCCTGCCTGAGAATCAAACCAGTAATCTCTGGTTTGCAAGATTGGCGTCCGACCAGCTGAGCCACACAAGTCATGGCGCCTCAAGGTTTTTTCATCTGCTGGTAATAAATACAGTGAGTGAGGTAGATTGTATCTTTGGACGCTAATTCTCACCCCTGTTTAGTTACACCTGTTGTGTTCACACCCTTTGCCAAGTAGCTATACAGTGCCCTCCTACCACGTGTAGACCTGCTCTGCCTTTGATTTTGACTTCATGACATCCCTTGAAGCAAAGGCTTGAAATGGGCTTGCACATGGGAACTTGCTTTCTTGGACATTTTCCATCTCATGAGAACATACTCAGGCTAACCGGGTTGAGTGACACATGGAGCCCAGTCAGGTCACCCCAGTCATCCTAGTTGAAGCCCAGTCTAGATCAGCAGAACAGGTGGTCAGTCAGCTCAGATGTGAGCAGTAAATGCTTATATTTATGTGACTGAGGTTTTGTCTTGGTTGGTACATGGCATAACCTGGTAATGGAACAGTACATGTACAAGATACTATATCTTTTTCCTTCTGTCTCAACAAACCAACCTCTTGTAAGGAGCATATGGTGGGTTTTGTTATTTTAATCTAGTTAGACAATGTTGCATGTTTTTTAAATCAGAGCATTTAGTCCACTTACATTGAAAAAGTTATGTATATACAGGGTAGAGCAAAAGTAGGTTTACAGTTGTGAATATGAAACGCAGAGTTAATAAAACTGTTGCAATAATCACAACCTGCATGTCTTTTTCCATATGAACAACTGTAAACCTACTTTTGCCCCCCCTGTATATATATTTAAATCAGACATTTAGTATTTGCTTTCTATTTGTTCTCTGTTCTATATTCTTTTCTCACTTTTTTTCTTGCTTTCTTTTGAATTGAGTAATATTTATGATTTCATTTTATCTCCTTTTTTGGCTTTTTATGTACATACACCGTGTTCAGAGATTACTTTACAGTTTATAGGATACATCTTTAACTTACAGATTCTCTACCTACAAGTAATTCTGTGACACTACACATATAGTATGCGAGCTCTCCAACAGTACACTTTTGTTTCCCTGTTCTTCGAGCATTTGTGGTCTTACATTTTACTTCTACAGTTGTGGTAAGCTGCAATATTTATTGTTACTGCTTTTTGCTTCCAACATCAGTTATCTTCTGAAGTTATTTTACAAATAAGGTAAACATTATTTTATATCTACCCATACATATGATTTCCAGTATACTCAATTTCTTTATGTAGACGTACATGTCTACCTGATGCCTTTTTCCTTCATACTGGATGGCTTTCTTTAACATTTCAGTCATGTGAGTTACCTGGTGATTAATTCGTCCAGTTTTAAGTATCTGAAAATGTCTTTATTTAAACTTCATTTCTAAAAACTGTTTTTGCTGAGTGTTGAATTGTAGGTTAACATGTTTTGTTTTGTTTTCTTAAATTCTTTAAAGATGTTGCTCCACTGTCTTCTGGCTTGCATTTTTCCAACAAGAAGTCATTCTTGTTCAAGGAATGTCAAGAAGGCATTCTTATCTTTGTTCCTCTACATGTAATGTCTTTTCTCTCTGGCTGGTTTTGAGAATGTTCTCTTTATTGGTGTTTTTAAGCATTTTTCTTATGATATGTCTTGTTGGTTTTTTTATGTGCCTTTTTCTTGGGGTTTGGTATGCTTCTTAGGTCTGGTGGTTTATGGTTTTTATCAAATTTGAAATTTTTCAGCCTTTCTTCAAATATTGTTTTTATCCCTATTTTTTGTTTTTCTTCTCTTTCAGAGATTCTAGTCACATTTACATTAGACAGCTTATAGTTCTGTAGCTCACAATTGTTCTCTTCATTTTTTAAAATTTTCAAGTTCTGTAATCTTTTCATCTTCAGTGTCCAATTGGCTCTTAATGCCAACCGTGTATTTTCTTTTTCTTTTTTTCTTTAAGATTTTATTTATTTATTTTACAGAGAGGGGAAGGGAGGGAGACAGAGAGAGAGAGAAACAGCAGTGTATGGTTGCCTCTCACATGGCCCTCATGGGGACCTGGCCTGCAACCTAGGCATGTGCCCTGACTGGGAATCGAACCGGGACCCTTTGGTTCCCAGCCCGCGCTCAATCCACTGAGCTACACCAGCCAGGGCTTCTTTTTCTTTTTCTAAAGAATTTATTTATTTTTAGGGAAAGGGAGGGAGAAAGAGCGGGAGAGAAACATCAATGTGTGGTTGCCTCTTGGGTACCCCCAACTGGGGACCTAGCCCGCAAACCAGGCATGTGTCCTGCTGGGAAATGAACTGATGACTCTTTGTTTTGCAGGCTGGTGCTCAGTCCACTGAGCCACACCAGTGTGGCAGGATTCTTTTCACATACATGAAAAAACATAAGCCCCGGGAATACACGCGTATATGAGCAAAGCTCTGCATGAAAAAACACTCCTGTGCAGGCCAGCGTAAACTCATGTCCATGGAAAAAGAATTTTCTAATGGGAATTTGGCAAAAATATTTCTTAAGAAATTCTCTGCCTTGCTGAGCCTCTTTCCCCAGAGCCAAGAAGCTTAGGTTAATGGGTCCCTGAAATTCTTCCCTGCCTCAATGTTTTATGGTCCTAAAAGTTAACAGCCCTAGCTAGCTTACCCTCAATTTACTTGTCTCCTGTTTAATGTACTGCCCCAGTCCTGTCTACCACTGGACCTGAATTTACATCCTAATGCTCTGTACCCCAAATGTTTACCTTACTGAGTAAACCTCCCGCTTATCCATCCCCTTCCCATATATTGATATGACCTAGCTGAAGACCCCTGTTCTGCATATAGTTCATGAATAACCAATCCAATGCAAATGTATCCTAAAATTTCTAATAAAAAGCCTGGCTAAGCTACACCCGGGGCCTTTCCAGAGATTGAGGGAAAGACCCGTGGCAACTGGAACTCCTTCTCCAGGCGTGTCTCTGGGTGAGATTGTTCACACATTTGGTTACGGTCCCCCACGGATTTTGTGGGACTAAATCCGCTATACACCAGCCAGGACCCAACAGTATGTTTTCATCTCAGACATTATATCTTTCATCTCTAGAAGTTCAGTTTACACCTTTTAAAAATATGTGCCATGTCCTTCCCTTAACATGCTTATGCTTGTTTCCCTCTAGTGTCTTGAACATACGGAATATAGTTGTAAATATGCTTCAGTGTTCTTGCCTACTAATTCTGTCATCTGAGGCCTTTCTGAATTGCTGATTGACTTTTTTCTCTCAGTATGGGTCATGTTTTCTTGTCTTTTTAAAAAAATGTGTCTGATAATTTTTTCCTTAAATTTATTTTATCACTTTTTTCAATTGCACTATACATTATATATCATTAGTTTCAGGTGTGCGATATTGTGGTTCGACAATCATGTACTTTACAAAGTGTTCCCCCTGATATTTCCACTACCCACCTGGCACCATACATCTCTGTTCATCAGGGATATTGACCTGTATCTGGTAATTTTTTATTGGATGTTAGGTATTTTGCTTTGTTTGCTGCTTCTCACATTTAAAAAAGTACTCTCTGTCTTTGTTCTTGAGCACAGTCAAGTTACTTGGAAAGAATCTGGCTCTTTTGAAACTCACCTTAAAGCTTTACTAGGCCAGGCCATAGGAGCCTTTAATGTAGGCCCAAGCTTTTTCCACCACTGAGGCAATTCCCTGCTGAGTGTGCCCCCTCGTGCTCTTTGTATTGCAAGTTTTTCTGCTCTGGTGGAAACACCAACCATCCCCAGCCTCTTGTGAGCCCTGGAGATTGTCTCACTACCTCTTTTTGTGTGGTTGTTTTTCTAGTTTTAACCACATAAAAGGTAACTTCTCCACAAGCATGCACTGATCAACATTCAGTAGGAGACTCAGGGGAGACACTGTCCCCATATTCTCATTTCTATCTGCTCTATTCAGGGATACTGTCAGACTTTACTTGCATTCTTACTTCCAGTGATCCATCCTGGAAACTATTCAGATTGTAAAGGGGACATTAACAATACAGGTATACTTTGTTTCTTTGCAGTTCACTTTATTGCACTTCACACATATTTTTATAAATGGAAGTTTGTTGACAACCCTTCATCATTTTTCCAACAGCATTTGGTCACTTTCTGTCTCTATATCACATTTTTGGCATAAGTGGAATGTTATTTTCATAATGTTTCAAACTTTGTCTTTATTATTATTTGTGTTATGGTATCTGTCATTGTTTTTAGGTGCCAAGAACTATACCCATGTAAGATGGCAAACTTGATAAATGTGTGTGTCTTGACTTCTCCTCTGACCAGCTTTTCCCCTCTCTTTCTCCCCTTCTTCTTGGGTTTTCTATCCCCTGAGATACAACAATATTGAAATTAGGCCAATTAATAACCCTACAATGGCGTGTAAGTGTTTAAGTGAAAGGCAGAGTCAGGTGTTTCACTTTAATTCAAAAGCTAAGAAATGTTTAGGCTTAGTGAGGAGAATATGTTGAAAGTCAAGTTAGGCTGAAAGCTAGGCCTGTTGCACCAAACAGTTAGCCAAGATGTGAATGCAAAGGAAAAGTTCTTGGAGGAAATTAAAAGTGCTGCTCCAAGGAACAAATGATAAGAATGCAAAACAGCCTTATTATTGATATGGAGAAAGTTTTAATGTTTTGGATAAAAGATCAGACTAGCTACAACATTCTGTGTAAGCCAAAACCTAATCCAGGCAATGCCCTGACTTTCTTCAATTTAATGTTGGCTGAGAGCGGTGAGAAAGCTGCAGAAGGAAAATTTGAATCTAGCACTGTGGCAGTGATTTCCACACGCGTGTAAACACGCAGTCCTGAGAATTTACACGTTTTGAGCACAGCTCCGTGTGATTCCTGTGTGAGCAAGTGTGGATCATGTCTGTGGAATGGGAATTCTCTAATAGGAATTTGGCAAAGATGTATCTTTAAAAATTCTGGCTTGCTGTGCCCTGCATATTACTTTAATCTGGTCCTGTCTGCCACCGGACGTGAATCAACATCCTGATGCCCTGCTAATGAGTAATCCTACCCCTGTTCTGCTTAATCCCATGTATAATCAATCCAATGTAAATTGCTAATGCCCCTGATAAAAACCCTGGCTGGACAAGCCAGAGGGCTTTTTCCTGAGATGGGAGGAATCAGCCCGTGGCCCCGAATTCCTTCCCCCCGCGTGTCTCAGTGTGAGATTCTTTCACGCATTCGGTTACGGTCACCTACGGGTTTCGGCTGGGACGAAATCCCCACGACATAGCACAGGTTGGCTCCTGAAGTTTAAGGAAAGAAGCTGTCTTCATCACATGAAAGTGCAAGATGAAGCAGCCAGTGCTGATACGGATGCTGCAGTGGGTTATCCAGAAGTTCTAGCTGAAATAATTAATGAAGTGACTATAGCATTGCATTGGGAAAAGATGCCATCTAGGACTTTCATAGCTGGAGAGAAGAAATCAATGCCTGGTCTCAAAGCTTCAAAGGACAGGCTGCCACGTGTTAGCACCTAATAACAGCTGTTGACTTTAAGATGAAGCCAGTGCTCATTTACCAGTCCAACAACCCTAAAGCCCTCAAGAATTATAGTAAATCTACTCTGCCTGTGCTCTAGAAGTGAAACAACAAAGCCTAGATAATAGCACATATGTTTGTAAATGGTTTACTAAATATTTTAAGCCTGCTGTTGAGATCTGCTCAGAAAAAAGATACCTTTGAAAATATTACTGCTCATTGACAATGTACCTGGTCACCCAAGATCTCTGATGGAGATTAATGTTGTTTTCGTGCCTGTTAACAAAACATCTATTCTTCAGTCCATGGATCAAGGAGTAATTTTGACTTTCAAGTGTTATTATTTAAGAAATACATTTCATAAGGCTGTAGCTGCCATAGATAGCAATTTTCTGATGAATCTGGGTAAAGTAAAATCTGTAAGGATTCACAAGTCTAGGTGCCATTAAGAACATTCATGATTAATAGGAAGAGGACAAAATATCAACATTAATAGGAATTTTGAAGAAGTTGTTTCCAACCCTCATGGATGGCATTGATTGGTTTCAAGACTTCAGTGGGAGAGTAATTGCAGATATGGTGGAAATGGAAAGGGAACAGAATCAGAAGTCAAGTCTGAAGATGTGACTGAATTGCTGCAATCTCATGATATAACTTCAGTGGATGAGGAGCTGCCTGTCATGGATGAACAAAGAACATGTTGTCTTGAGATGGAATCTACTGGTGAAGATTGAAATGAAACAAAGGATTTAGAAAATTATGTAAACTTAGTTGATAAAGGAACAGCAGGATTCGAGAGAATTGACTTTAGTTTTGAAAGAAGTTCTACTGTGGGTTTAATGTTACCAAATAGCATCGCATGCCACAGAGAAATTATTTGTGAAAGAAAGAGTCAAGGGATGGGGCAGACTTCACTGTTGCCATATTTTATGAAATCGCTGCAGCCATGTTAGCCTTCAGCAGCCACCACTTGCCACCACCTCCAACCAACCAACCACCTCCTGACTGGTCAGCAGTTATCAACATCGAGGCAGGACCCCCACCAGCAGAAAGATTACAACTTGCTGAAGATTCAAAGACCATTAGCACTTTTTAGCAATAAAATATTTTAAATTATGGTATGTAGCCTTGACTGGTGTGGCTTCTGTGGATTGGACATCTTCCCATAAACCAAAAGGTCACCGGTTCAATTCTCAGTCACAGCAGGTACCTGGGTTTAGGGCCAAGTCTCTGGTTGGGGGCATGTGAGAGGCAACAGATCAATGTTTCTCTCCCTCTTTTTCTCCCTCCCTTCCCCTCTATCTAAAAATAAGTAAAATCTTCAAAGAATTATTAATGAAGTATGTACATTGTTTTTTTTTAGACGTAATGGTTTTGCATACTTAATAGACTACAATATAGTATAAACACAACTTCTGTATGCACTGGGAAACCAGAAAATTCATGACTCACATTATTACAATATTCACTTTATTGCAGTGGTCTGGCAGCAAACTGCCAATATCGCTGAGATATGCCTGTACTCACTTCCTTTGCTTCCCCTCTTTGATGGATTGCTATCCTTCACTGCCTTTTGTCCAGTGCCTGAAAACTGTTGTTTCATATTTCCCCCAGATATTTAGTCACTTAAAGTGAGAGGTTACTGCTTTCCCTGTTATCCCATTTTGGCCAGAAGTAGATGTTCAGACTATGCAGTCTTATCTACAGTACTACAGGGCCTTTCACAAAAAAACAAAGTGGAGCACAACAGAAGGTTTTTAGGGGCAGAGACTATTGTCTGGGGTCAGAACCTTAAGACTGAACAGCATTAAAATGAAAAGAGAACCAACCATATGGGAAAACATATTTGCCAATGATACCTCAGAAAAAGGTTTGCTCTCCAAAATACATACAGAACTCACATGGCTCCATTCCAGGAAGACAAACAACCCAATTAAAAAATCGGCAAAGGACCTGAACAGACACTTCTCCAAGGAGGATGTACAGAGGGCCCAGAGACATATGAAAAGATGCTCAGCATCACTAGCCATCAGAGAGATGCAAATTAAAACCACAATGAGATACCACCTCACACTGGTTAGAATGGCCATCATAGACAAATCAACAAGTGTTGGAGAGGATGTGGAGAAAAGGGAACCCTAGTGCACTGTTGGTGGGAATGCAGACTGGTGTAAGCACTGTGGAAAACAGTATGGAATTTCCTCAGAAAACTAAAAATGGAACGCCTTCTGGCCCAGCAATTCCAATGCTGGGATTATATCCTAGGAACCCTGAAACACAAGTTCAAAAGAACCTGTACAACCCTATGTTCACAGCAGCACAATTTACAATAGCCAAGTGCTAGAAGCAACTTAAGTGCCCATCAGTAAATGAATGGATCAAAAAACTATGGTACATTTACACGATGGAATACTACACAGCAGAAAGAAAGAAGGAGCTCCTACCCTTTCCAACAGCATGGATGGAACTGAAGAGCATTATTCTAAGTGAAATAAACCAGGCAGTGAAAGACAGATGCTGTATGACCACACCTATAAGTGGAACCTAATCAACAAACAAGCAAACAAAATATAACCAGAGACACTGAAATTAAGAACAAACTGACAGTAACCAGAGGGGAGGTGGGAAGGGATAATGAGGGGAAAGGGTTTTCAGGAACATCTATAAAGGACACATGGACAAAATCAAAGGGTGGTAGGATCAAGGGTGAGAAGTGAGGATGGCTGGGGTGGGGGCGGGGATGGAGACAACTGTACTTGAACAACAATAAAAAAAAGTGAAAAAAAGATAAATAAATTGTTCCCCACCCCCCTACACTTTTACACACTCTATAAAAGTTCCTAGTATGAGAACAGCATTCTCCTATCACAGTGGGTAAGAAAGTGCAGTAACAGCTAGATGTCCCTCAATATCTGTTTTTCCTTTTTTACTAGTAAGCAAACCCCTGTCTGCCAGTGAAATGTCATGTTCAGCTTCTGTGCATGTCCTTAAAATACAGGGAGCACCCTTCTGCATTCCTTCCTCCTCCCTTCTAGTTGGAGTTTGGGTATGGGTATGGCTTGAGCAGGCGTTGGGGCCCTGAGAAGGAAGCCCGATGCTGCAGCAGAGCAGCAAGATGGGCAGTGTCTGGGTTCTTAATGACACTGTGAAGCCACATACCACATACTTTGTTCTTTGTGCCTTTGAAATGTTTTGTTGACAAAAGAAAAAATAACCCTGTCTTATTTTAACCATTGCTATTTTGAATATTCTTAATCCATTCTTCATTGAGGCTACCCTCACTGGTTCAGTGTGGAAGAGGAGAGAAAGGGAAGGGGCAGGCACTGTGTCAGGGTCACGTACTGGTCAGGGATCGTGTTTTTCATAGACCTCACCCGTGCCTGTAAGTTATCAAGTTATTTCAAGAGCATGTTCCAGTTTAAAAAACATCATGTGATGCTTTCAGCATCTGTTTTTGGCTAGAACAGAGGATATGGTCCTGTTTTAGAGGTGAGAAGACCAAACCTTGAATGGTGCAATGATGGCAATAAACACTCAACAAGTTAGTGGGAGAGGTGGGATGAAGCTCTAGTCTTCTGCACTGAATCCAGTGCATTATCTTAGATTATAATTTTTTAAAAAAATCACTTATTTTTGATGGATTTTTCTGTAGAATGGTGGGGTAGGAAACATTTAAAGCAGCCACTAGATCCTGATTGTTTTATTTGTAATTCCAGCAAAAGGGTGAACCATGCAAAACGAGGACAAGAGGAAGACAAGAAGATGGAAAAACTGTGGTCCATGTACAACAGACCATTGTAACCGTGAATGCTATGTCACCTACATTACTGGCTTATACAGCTTGGAGTGGGAAATCAAACCAGAGAAAAAAAGTAGACGTGCACTCTGCTGCTGCTCTTTGGTATAGAGAGATGGGGAGGATATGGACCACACTTGCTGAGATGTGGGGAACACGGGCTGGTCCCTGCCACCATGAGGGCTCTGTAGTCTCCAGAACTGGGCGAACCCGGCCTCTAGTTCCCATGGAAGGTCTGCCACAGTTCTGGAACCAAAGTTAACCTTACTGAAACATGTGCCTGTTTTCTTCATTTTCTTTCACTTTACTCTTCACTTGCCTCTTCCTTACTACCTCTTTTATATATTCATTTTTCATTCACTTTCTTTTGTTTTTATTCACTCAGTGAACCTTAAAGAAAGGAGCTTTATCATTGTGGAATCTTGGGCAGGTTAATTAATATTCTGGTGCTTTAGATTTCTCATTAGAATAATGGGGGTGATAATAATAGGATCCACCAGTAGAATTTATTTTGAGGATAGAAGAGGTAATATGAGGAAAACACTTAAAATTTGGCCTGGCACACAATTAACGCTCAATAAATTAGCTGTTACTATTTTTGGAGTTACCAAGCTGTGGAAGTGATCTTCCACATACAGAAATAATGGTGCAGGGGTTTCTAAGTGGAGGGAATAACATGGTCAGAAGTCCAGGGATAGGGAAGCATAGTGCTTTGTTTAGGGGGGAAAAAGTTCAATGTTGAATTTAGTGACATGTAAGTTAATAAATGGTAAGGGGTAGGGTTGGAAAGGAATATTTTGATCAAATTACAAGGCATCTTTATGTCACACTGAAGTATTTATACTTTATCCTATAAACAATGGGGAGCCTTTAAAATTTTTTGAGAAAGTGACAGTATGAAAAGCAAAATAAGGAAATGTATTTATTCAATAAAAACAATTTTATTCAACACTTACTACGTTCAACAGTAACTAAGACAACTAAGGCATCTGTCCCCTCCCTGCACTTTTCATTCTAGTGGGATGTTAGGTAATAAACAATAAATGAAGAATAAATGATTTCAGATAGTAGTAAATGCTTTGAGGATAATAAATAGAAAAAATAAAAAATGTACTAGAAACTGGGAAGGGAGAGTGGTTAGAGGAGGCCTCTTAGAATGAGGGGAATGTGAGCTGTCCCCTAAATGACGAGGTAGAGCCAGCCATGTGTACATCTCGGGGCAAAAGTATTTCAGGCAGAAGAACCAGGAAGTACAAAGCTCTTGGTGGAAACAAATTGGGTTATGTTCTAGAAACTGAAAGAAGGCCATTTTGGCTGGAGTTCAGAAATGGAGTCAGTCTGTAGATTGGGATGAGGTCAGGGGTGGGCCAGGCTTGATCATGTAGGACCTTGTGGGCCACGGTGGGCAGGTTGGATGATACTCTGAGACAACAGGAAGCTCTGGGAAGGTTGTGAGCAGGGGAGGGACATTTTCTGATACATGTTTTTAAAAGTTCACCCAAGTTTTATGTAGAGAGTAAGACCTGAGTCAAATCCCGTGCCCTTCATCCTCCAACCCTCAGAAGTTCAGTGAGTGCCTGATTCCTGTAACGTTTCTCCTCTTTTCAGAATAGCTTTTCTATGTTTTCCATCATTATTTCCTTATTCTTCTTCTTCACAATAACCCTACGATTTAGTCCGGGCAGGGTTATTCTACTCATGTTTAACAGAGTGAAAGCAGTGTCCCTAAGAGGTGGATTTCTTACTGCCATGGTAGAAAAGTGTTAGGATTATGACTGAGGTAGCAGCCAACCTGATGTTTCAGGAAGGGTTTGGCCGCCTCTGGCGTGGCTGGTGTGTGGCAGGACTTTTAGTGTAGGGGTTGCCTTCCAGGCTCAGTTTGAATATCCATTCTGCTTTTGAGTTCACAGATCTGGTCAATATCCCTGCTACTTTGTCCTTGTGACTGTGAGTCAGTTACTTTACCCCATTGAGCTTTAGTGCTTTCTTCTGCAGAATAAGGTTAACACTACCTAATATAAAATGGCTATACTGAGTAATATATAAAATGAAAGTAGCTCGTCAAGTCCCTAGCATTGTACTAGCACAAAATAGCTACTCAAAAAAAAAGGCTTATTCCCTAACCTGCTTATTGCCCTTCCAAGTGTGAATAAATGACTACATGAACTGATGAACAATGAGTTAATGAATTACTCAATGAATGAGTTATCAAACATTTGGTAGGTAGAGAGATGGATGAATTCGTCAGATAATTGCTGAAAGCCAGCTGCATTTAAGGAACTGTTAGATATTGGCAGTACAGAGATGTGTAACAGAAGTTCCTTTTCCTCAGAGTAGAAACTGCCACAACAGATACAAACATACAAACTCATAATTTCATTTTAGTGTAATAAATGTTACAGTAGGCTTATACAAAATTCCAGAGGGGTAAAAAGAATACAGTGTTCAGTGCAGCCTGGGGAGAGTAATGCATGGCACTGTGCGTGTACAGACCTTTGGCAAGTGTACACAGGTACTGCTGAGGTAACACAGATCGATGGAGTTAAATTTTGCCTCCTTTTTTCTCTTCCCAGAGAGAGCAGTTATTTTACCCATTTTTGGTTGTTGCATTTTGCATGTCTGTGGTTTTGCTGTTGGTGTGGATAGAGACCTCAAATGAATATAATGGCTTTGACTGGTGAGTTTCACTTTTTGTATTTTCATTTGTGAAAGGGCTTTGTGGTCTGATAGCACCTGGATCCTCCCTCAGGTGGAAAAGCTCCAACGGCCTAAGAGGGAGGGTGGACAGATTGGGCTTTCCACACCTGGTGGGTGAGAGGCCTGACCCAGGGGCAGAGTAAGGATCCTGCACCCTCACCTGCCATCCTTCCTGTCCACTGGTGCTCACTCCCCCACTTTAGACCAAGTCTGGTTCAGTGGGACGTTTCTCTGTTCTGCCATTGTTTGCAATCCTTCTATTCCTCAGTCTTTTTGTCTGGGTTACTGATGCCTATGCCAGTTGCCCTTCATGATTTCTTTCAATGAACACTGATGTTTCTCTTACACCTCCAGCCTCTCTAGGCATAGCCAGCAGTTGAGAAAATCAGAAAACCAAGTTGTGTAAAATGTCAATTAATTAATTAATAATATCAATTATTATTAATTAAAAATAATAGTGTCTGTGTGTTATTTTTCAACTTTTGAAAGCATGCACCCACTCCTTGAAACGGGTATACCATTATTTTTCCCATTCTACAGATGTGGGAAGTGAGGCACAGAAAGGTACCAGAGTTAGTCAGTGATTCTCAGATATGAACAAGCACCAGAGTTCCCTGGACAGCTTGTTACAGCAAAAACTGTGGGCCTCCCACCCAGCACCCATGACTTAGCAAATCTGGGGTGGTACCCAAGAATTTGGGTTTGTAACACATTACTGAATTCGTTTATTAGTTCTAGCAGTTTTGTGGTGGAATAACTAGGATTTTCTATATATATTGTTGTGTCATGTACAAATGGTTACAGTTTTACTTCTCCAATTTGGATGCCTTTTATTTTTCTTTCCTGCCTAATTGCTCTGGCTAGTACTTCTAATACTATGTTAAATAATAGTAGCAAGAGTGAGCATATGTTCTTGTTCGTGAGCTCATAGGAAAAGCTTTTATCTCTTCATCACTGAGTATGCTATTAGCTGAGGGTTTGCCCCCAGTTTATTGAACTATAATTGACATATAAAATTATTTAAATTTGAGGTATACCACAAATGTTTTGATATATGTATATATTACAAAATGGTCATCACAATAAATTTAGTTAACACCTGTCACCTGACAAAACTCCAAATTTTTACCTTGTAAATGATAACTTTTCAGATCTACTCTCCTAGCAACACTCAAATATACTATATAGTATTAACTCTGGTCACCATGTTAAATATTTTATTCCTAGAGCTTATTTATCTTATAACTGGAAGTTGTACCTTTTTTTTTTTCATTCTCACCCAAGGATATGCTTATTGACTTAGGAAGAGAGAAAGAGAGAGGTAGAGAGAAGCATTGATGTGAGAGATATCAATTGGTTGCCTCCCATACCTGCCCTAACCAGTGATCAAACCCACAACCTACGTATGTACGCTGACTAGGGATCAAACCCACAACATTTTAGTATATGGTACAACAGTCCAACCAACTGAGCCACCAAACCAGGGTTAAATATATGAAGTCTGTCCAGATAATGTCCAGCCATTGCTAATGTAGCAAGAACAGTTTGCTCAACATCAATGTAACCTGGCAGCCAAGGAGAGTGGACTGGAATGTGCATGTGTGAACAATGACGACTTCACTGTACTAGTCAGTGGGAGCGGTAGACACCATTGAGTGAGCGTGTGTACTGTGTGGCAGTCACATTCCAAATGACTGAGCAAGTAGAGCAATGAACCTGCATCAAATTTTGCGTTAAATATTCCTTCACAAAAACTATTTGGATGACTTTCAGAAGGCTTTTGGGGACGATGCAATGAATGCAGCGCAAATAAAAGTATGACACAAGTGCTTCAAAGATGGTTGAGAATCTGTTGAAAGGGATCCATGTTCTGGAAGACCCTCAACAAGAACACTGGAGAATTTTGAACATGCATGAATTGCAATCAACAAAGATCGTCAGCTGACCAGTATGAGAACTAGAAGCTGATCTGGGGATTCCAAAAACTGTGTCTGAGATTTTGATGTAGAATCTTGGTGTAAAATGTGTCATGGCAGAATTCATTCTGTGGCTTTCACTATAAGAGCAGAAGGAACATCATGCCATAGTTGCTAATGACTTGATTCAACCACTACAAATGAACTAGATTTCCTCAAGAAGGTCATAACCAGAGATGAATGGTAGGTTTATGGCTATGACCTGGAAACAAAGGCCCATTCATTGCAATGGAAGTCTCCTGGTTCTTCATGCCCAAAGAAGGCAT
Organism: Micronycteris hirsuta; assembly: GCA_004026765.1. Classification (NCBI taxonomy): domain Eukaryota; kingdom Metazoa; phylum Chordata; class Mammalia; order Chiroptera; family Phyllostomidae; genus Micronycteris; species Micronycteris hirsuta. The sequence continues at coordinate 26,093 of PVJI01014404.1, forward strand.
GGCAAAGTTGCAAGAAGATCAAGACCATGTTAACTGTGATTTTTGATTGGGAAAATGTCCATCATGAATATGTCCCGCCAGGCCAAACAATTAATAAAGAGTACTACCTCAATGTTCTTTGCCAGTTGAGAGCTGCAATGTGATGAAAATGGCTGCAGGTATGGGCAACTGGGATTGGCAGCTTCATCATGACAATGCGCCTCCTCATGCATTACCTCTCCTGCAGAGTTTTTTTGAGAAACATCAAATCACCAAGGTGACTCAGCAACCCCTACAGCCCAGATTTGGCACTGTGACTTCTGGCTTTCCCCCAAACTAAAATCCCTTTCGGAAGGGAAGAGATCTCAGACCCTCGATGAGACTCAGGAAAATATGAAGGGGCAGCTGATGGCGATTCCAACAAAGGATTTTGCAGAGTGTTTTGAACAGTGGAAGAGATGCTAGGAGAACTCTGTGACATCCCATGGTGCCTACTTTGAAGGGGACTGAGGCATCATTGTCCTATGTACAGTGTGTTGTATCTTTTATCTTCTTCAATAAATGTGTCTATTTTTCTTAGAATATGGCTGGATACTTTCTGGACAATGATACTTCCATATATATTTTAGTCATATATAAGGAGATACATATAGAAATTTTTCTTCTCTTCCTCTACCATTGAAAAGAAAGTGTGTTAGTAGTATTTAATCTTATATAGTATACTTAAGTTAGAGATATAAACATCACCCAGTGTTCACAGATCAAAGTAGGTGTAACTGCCTTACACAGACTTCCCTGGCAGCTTCTATGATAAAATAAGTTCTGATCCTTATGATAAATCCATTTCTGATTGATCACAGGCCAATAAAATATTTTTAATCATTTTGAAAAGTTCTTGCCCACTATGTTTTCTCAGGATTCTATTCTCAGTATGGGATTGGGTTAGAGTTAGTCACAAGAGAAATTTGCATAAAATTTGGAAGTGGGGAGTGAATCAGAAGCCTTTTTTTTCTTTCTCGCTCTGAAGACCAGTGGTGGGCCCAGGCATTGCAGCAGCCCTTGTGCAATGCCAGTATCTGGTATTTCAATTAGTGGGCATGGAGCAGCACCTGTGCCTGCATTCTCCCTGCCCCTGCCAGATCTTCAGGTTCTCCGTGGCCTAGGCCAGAGAAGTATGCAGCTCAGTGATGAAAGGCACTGGGTTCTCCTGCAGGTCACCCTTATCATCAAGTTTGGAGGCGGTGTTTGTTAAATTAACATTTGTTATCTGGAGCACAGAGTTCTGGATGGTGATTCCAGGCTACAGAAATGGTGATTGGGTGGTTGAACAACAGATCAGAAGAGAAAGTGAAATAGAGAAATTTATCACTCATAAGTAGTGGAGGAAGTTCACAGCACGCCTTGAGAGGCCGCATAGGGAGGTCTGAGGAGAGTGCAGACAGAAGCAGGACCTGGGTCACATGCCTTCATTACAGTTCATGGCTGTAGTGCTTCTGGGTTCCTGGGTTAGGGCCAAACTGGCCAGTTCAAACTAAAAGAGTAGGGTTTTGGTTATCCCTGTGTGGGTCTCACGTAGGGGACATAAGGCCTACAGGTTCTGGGAAGCAGGGGAGACTGTCAGTCACAAGTCATTTCAGAAGCTTACTTGCTTGTGACTCTTCTATCTGAGGCAACGTAAGGGATCTAGTGTCAGTTAAGGTCCTTGCTGGCTGCTTGGTCCCAACAATGAATGTTTAGACAGCAATAACATGGGAGTAGCTTAGCTAAACTCTCCACATGGTGATAGACAGGCACAGGTTTCATGGTTTACATGTGTTCTCATGGGTTCCAATCGGTCCTCATGCTTCTGGGTCCAGTTCATCTTCATGGTTTCCATTCTTCTGTAGGTTGTGTTCAGTTTTCTTCCCTGACTACTGGCCTGTCTGATGTCTGACAACTTTAGGCCAAATATCGAAAACAGACATAACAGCCTTACATAGCCTTCTTTGGTAGCTTCTATACCAGCATAAAGTCTAATCCCTCCAATCAATTCATTTCTGAGTGATCCCAAACCAATACATTATTTTTCATCATTTTTGAAAAGTTCTTAGGCATTACCTTTTCACATATTGATTTTACCCTATTTTCTATTGCCTCTATTTTTGAGATTTCAACTTTATGTCTATTAGACCTTTTCTCTTTACCCCTTAAGTGTCCAGACTTTCTTCTGTATTTTTCATATTTTTTTCATGTGTCTCTGTTTCATTCTTGATTTTTTTAACCTTTTGTTTAACAAATCTTTTGGCTTTGTCTTACCTGCTATGACATCCATTCACTGAGTTCTTAATAGTTGTTGCTACTTGTATTTTCCTTTCTAAAATTCTTAATTGATCCTGTCTTTAGTAATTGTCTACTGAAATTCTAATTTTGTCCCAATCTAAACATTATTCCAAACATTTATTTATCGATTTGAGAGAGAGAGAAGAAAGGAGAGAAAGGGAGAGACAGACAGAGACAGACAGACAGATAGACATAGATTTGTTGTTCCCATTATTCATTCACTCGTTGGTTGCTTCTTGTATGTGCCCTGACCAAGGATCAAACCCTCAGCCTTGGCGTATCAGGAGTATGCTCTAAGCAACTAAGCTACCTAGGCAGTCTGAACATTTTAAGGATAGTTATTTAGAAGTCTGTGTCTGATACCTCTATTCTCTAGATTTGCTGAAGATCTTTTTATGTTGTCCATTTCTTCTTTTGGCATTCACTAATGTGGTCTGCTCGCCTAGCATGTCTGATTGTTTTTGCTTGAGTACCAGACATTGTATATAAAGAGTTGTTTAAGTCATTTGAGACCTTGAATTGTATTCTGTCCTCTCAGAGAATTACTCTGACATGAAACTAGAGGTATTAGCAAATTCTATTCACCCTAACCCAATGTCACATACCTGGTCTGAAGCTAGGATTCAGTTCCCAGAAGCAGTCACTTTCCAATTTGTGCTTATTCCTAGGCTGTAGCCCCGGAAGATCCCAAAGAAATCAAAGTGTATAGTGTTTACCAGATTATTATTATTCTCCTTTTTATTCCTACTGCTGCAAGATGTAAGAAGCCCTCCTGCCTGTCTCTCAGCCACTTCTTCTGAAGAAAAATCACTCCAAATGTCAAGTTATGTCTTTGGATTTCTTCTCTTATTTGGCTCTTGGTCCCATATTCCTCACATAGAACCAACATTTAGATTTTTTTAAAAAAAGTTATCGTTCCATTTCTATAGTTGTTCTCCTTAGCAAGAGAGAGGTAGAGCAGGTTTTTTACGGTGTGACTGTCACTCCCCCCCAAGTGTGTTGTGGAGTTAGACTTGTCTCCCCATTCCATGCTACGTGAAGGTTCCCAGTGCCTCACTACAATGTGTCTCTTCTCTCTCAGAGTTACTGTGAACTGACAGTTGGTGCTGATATAAAGCACTGTGGTATGTAGGCTATGTGTTTTGAGAATATGCAAGACAGCTGTGTCTTTCACCTATGGGAAGGAGGGAAGTGGTCCTGGAAGATTCCTTTATGTGTTGGTGCAGTGAGTGTGGATTTAGATGAGGAGGTTGCCCCAAGAAGCCTACCTATCTCGGTTGAATGAGAACACCTTCATCCAGTAGGGGAGTGTGATTATGCTGCTGGAGGGATATAAAATAGTGGCCAAGGGCAGGGAGAAAACTGCTTGGAGATATGTAGACTGAGCCTGTCATGCAGATGTCAGCAGCTGTGTGTCCCCAGTTTAAAAAAGGGATAGCTGAGAAAGACTTCTTCAATCCCATGTACAGTGATGTACAGTGATTCCTCACCTATCACGGGAGTTATGTTCCAGAGACCCCCGTGATAGGTGAAAATCCGCGAAGTAGCAGTGTTATATTTATTTTAGTATTTATATATATTTTAAGGCTTTATAAACCCTTCCCACACTCATATACCTTTCCCACTCTCTTATTAACCTTTCCCACACTCTTATAAACACTTCATATGCTCTTAAACACTTTCTACACTCTTAAACCTATGTAATTTTAACAACATAAAATTCTATATGGGTACTCACCAGTAAAGTATACTACAACTTGAATGATGAAGATCATGAATTGTGTAGCTGTGCAGTACTGATGGCGATGAAGGTGATGATGATGAGACGAATGTACTGCACACCCAAGAAGAGCATTACAGCTCTTCTGAAGGCACCACTTATCAGGTGCTTCATCAGGTGGTGCCCTGGGCCGTAACTTCTATTTCTGCTAAAGGTGTAGGCATAACTGATCTGTTCTTCCGAGTGATGAACATAGTTATGGGGAGTTGCTGGCACTGCTTTTTCTTCTGAGTGAGAAGGTTTTTATAAACTTATATGCCACTCTCGATTGTATTTATGAAGTGCAACGAATGAAGCATCTGGGGGTCCCGTTCTTCAGCCACCCACTGAAGTTCTTTGGCCATTCTGACCATGGTTGCAAGATGATCAAGTGTTAGGCCCACCTCCTCCTCTTCTCCAACCCATAGTTCATCTTGTTCCTCATCCTCTTCTTCACTTGCTGACTTTGTCATCTCCATCAGGTCTTCGTCCATCAATGGTTATAAGTGGACATCTGCAGAGGCAGCTTCTCCATGCAGAGAAACACTCTTGAGTCCAAAGCGTCTCTGAAATTTGTCAAACCATCCCTTGGTGGCACTGAATGGGTTTGGTCTGGTGGGAGAAGCACTCGATGGTCCTGCTTCTACATCGTCGTCCTCGTCTTCATCCTCGTCACCGTTGTGAACGTCTGTGCTTTCTGCAAAACTATCGTAAAGTTTCTTGGCCTTTGTCCGGATGGTGTTGGTATCCAGCAAGATATTCTTCTTCCTGCAGTCATTTATCCACAAGGCCAATGCAGACTCCATCCTCACAATGGCCTTATTGCGGGAAGTGACCACCCTCTTTACAGTCTTGTTAAAAGTCATTGTTGCCATAGACCTAATATTCTTCTCGTCTTTCTTTATGTAACGAACAGTAGATTCATTGATCCCATAATGGTGGCCTACAGCCGCGTAGCTTTTGCCTTCCTTTAACATGTTGAGAAGTTCTACCTTTTCTTTGATGGTAAGCATATTCCTCTGGTGCTTGAGTTCACTTCCAGAAGCCTTTAGAAGGCGCAGAATGTTTGAGTGGTATCATAGGGCTTGAAATAAATTCAAATTTTTATGAAAATTTCACAAAAACACAACACCACAGAGCAACACTACACGCAGTGAATAGACGTCGATGTGAAGTGGACAAGGAGAGATGCTCAACGTATGGGCACGATGCGAGGAGATGCTGAACGTATGGGCACGGTGCGAGGAGATGCTGAACGTATGGGCACAGTGCGAGAGAGCAAAGAGACTGATGCTACAGTCACTGAGCCAGTCAGCGCCCAGGATACAGAACACAGTGCTGTGGTTGGTCACCTTCCATTCCATCAGCCAATAGTGTGCTGTGTATAATCTCACATTGGCAAACTTGTGCAAGTGGTAGTGGTGTACTGCATTTCCATTGTGTACAGTGCAGTATTCATCCACTGATGAAATACATACTGTATTTTATTACAATTTAATATTCTTTTAATATGTTTGAATTAACATTTTTATATTTTTTATATTTTAAATTTTTTAGGCAAAAATAATTAAAATAATAAATATTATATAAATACCTACATACCGCAAAATCCTGCAATATAGCTAAAACTCTGTGATACAGAATTAGATTTTTTTTTTAAAAAAACCTGCAATACAGTGAAGCTGCAATAAGTGAACTGCGATATAGCAAGGGACTGTATCTGCATTTACTTAAACAAAAGACTTTTCATTCTTCTCACTCCCCTTTGTTGCCCCACCACTGCCATCAAAAATGAGTGCAGATGAAGTGGAAAATGGAGAGAGAGAAAAAATCACTATTTTTCCTTTGCTTGTATTTTCACATCAGGTGGGTGAGCAAGCACTTCACCTGAGTTTGGTGAGTGAGTTTTGAGCTGAACTAAACTAATAATAATATTTCCATGTGATTGAATATACAAAAGAAGACCTTTTATATAGAAAGGGAGTGAAAAAAAATCTAATGTGGCCAGAGAAATGATTAGAAATGGTAGAGGAACTATTAAATGGTAGACCTTACCTTCCTTTATGACTCAGAAAGCAAGGTCATTATCACTACTTGCTTAAGCTGTTTCCTTTTTTTGGCTATCGAACATCCTTTTTCTATTCCCCTATTTCATAGCCTATTTTATGGTTCACTCAATATTCATATTTTAGGCACCCACACCTTTACATTAGCAGTACCTTTGGCTGTATCTAGACTGTTCATCTTTCATGTTCTTTTTCAAGATATCTGTTTTATTGTTTTGATACTCACCATGATTGTATTAAAATATCCTATTTCTATTATTTGGGTGTGAGTCTTTTTTAAATTTCTCTGAATATCTTAAATATTTTTATTTTGTGGTTCTATTCTGATAATTCTATTAATAATATTGAGTTGGGTGCAATTGATTCTATTTATTGACTTATTTGGTACATTTGTTGGCACTACATTGTAGACTCACGTTCCACAGAACACTCTTGTCAGCGTCTTGATCTGGGGTGGCTCTCACCATGGTGGCTGCTAGTCTGTTTCTTTCTCCTTGGTGTGTCTTACACCCCTGACCAAAGAGAATTTCCTTTCTTATTTTTAATGTGGTTATATGTTCACTAATTTATGTGTTATATCTTTAAAACATAATTTCTCTGGGCATTATAAGGAAAGGAGGAAATTTCTGTTCTCTTGAAATGAAGAGTCTAAACTTTTTGACATATATCTAGGCAAGTATAACATTGCTTCTCTTAGTAAATCATTATTAGTGTTCTCCCATAAACTGCTTTTGGAAAAGAACAGATCAGGACCATTTTAATGGTCCATATCTCATACAGAATAGAGTAATTAATGTGGTGGCCATGGTGGCATTTTTGTAGGAAAACATACAGGCACATGAACAAAGAACCTGCCAAACTGGAAAGCACTAGCTTATTAAGGTGGTGAACTTTTGGATGACTTTATTCTTTTGGCCTTTCAGAATTTCTCTATTATCATATTGATTTCTGAAGAGGATATAATTTTTGAATATATATTCTCAATAGCACTAAAAAGTCATACCACTTAATCAGACTCTTATTAAAGTACCCAGTTGCCTCTAGGACAGAGTTAAAACTCCTCACTGATTATCCCCAAATGTGTTCCCAAAATGCTTTTCTTATTATCTCTCTTGGTTTTCTTATGCCATGTCTAGTCCAGCCTTGTCCACCATCCTTGACACAGATGTACTACTTTCTGCTATATTTTAAGGACTAAAACATGTTTTTGCAGGGTTGTTTATCTAATTACAAGATACTGGTTCTTTTGGTCCATTCTTTTGCTGAGTTTATTTGGAATCCTGGTTGCCTACTCTTCGTTGCTGTTGGTGAGTAATGTTCCCGTTTCTCCACCTTCCTTTCTGGGTAGCCTCACAAGGTGCTCCTGCCTATAATATGGTGCCCAATTGGTGCTGGGATCCCTCAGAACCTAAGGTCACCTTTGTGTAAGTAGAGTTGGGATTTGCATCAACTGCTTGAATTTTAGACACAAGGGATTGTTGGAGAAAAACGGACATACGCTATTAGAGGATTCCTCTTGTCACTTTGGCCCTTTGAAAAGTTGGCAGAACATCCTTTTTCTATTCCGCTGTTTCATAGCCTATTTTATGGTTCACTCAATATTGTTATTTTAGGCACCCACAGCTTTACATTAGCAGTACCTTTACATATTGAACTAACTCATTTCATTTCCTATCTCCTGAGAATCCGTCTTTCTGGGCCTTACAAATTAGCTGGTTTTTTTAAACCTGTTCTAATGTGCAATTGCTAGTCTGCTAGTCCAGGTGCAAATTACATTTTGGCAAAAGTCTTTTGGCAATAGTGACCCTGCCTCTGTTGTCACATAGTGGTGTCACGTAGGGGTAGAAATTCAGACCAGGCAAGAGAAGGGCCTGTGGAAGTGGACTGGAAAACTTCTGGGAGAGTAACTTTTAGGTAATGGGAGTTGTTTAGTGCCCACTTATGCATAGGGCATATGCATCTGTTATATCACGGTTTCTTGTTCCCGCTGATATCTGGTTTGATACAGAAGAATGAAACCTTCAAATCAGATGCCATTTGCATTAATATTTTTCAACAAAATGTATTAATCATTGTGAGTGCTAATTACTGAGTATAGAGAGTTTTAAAAAAGCAGTTTTTGTTTCTATGCAGTGCATTTCAAAGAGATATGTATGAGATAAAAAGTTACAATGGCCCCTTAATTCAATGAGTTTAGAATCTAGTAGGGTCACTAAATCATAGACAAAAATGACTAACATAGGCAGAGCATTATAATTGTCATTAGAAAGACCTAAATAAAGTTCTGCATGGATTCTGGAAAGGAAGAGGTGACTTCTGCCAAGAGGATTAAGTAAGGCTTCTTGGAAGAGTCAGCAATACAGTGGGATCGTGAAGGGCTGTTGGACTTGGACTTGAGTGTATGCGGATGGAGAGGAACATTCCAGGTGAGAGACATCGTGACAAAGTTGGCAAGACAGAACAATATGGAATGTGACAGTGTAAGAGGGAAAGGCCAGTCTGTTAGGGTGAAGGGCATAATGAAGAATTATGGGAGACATGGCTACAAACATAGGCCTGTGACAGATTTTGGAAGCCTGTAAAGTAAGTCTGAAACTTTTGGCATAAATCAGATTTCCATTTTAGGGAAATCATTCTAGAAGTTCTGATATGGAGGGTGACTGTAGGTGAAGAGACAAGTTAGACACTTTTCTTTATAATGGGGAAAATGCAGATGAATGAAGTGGTCTGGGCCAGACTCCCGCCACTGAATGGGACTGCTTTCACACACAGTAAGTGGGAACTACTGTACTTGGCTTCTGGCGGTGAATGAGTTCTGCTGTCTAATGACCAGTATATGTTAACAAGCCCTACCCTGCCCTACCTTTTTTGCTTGCATACAATGGCAACAACAGTGAACAAGAGGGAGACCCGAGTTCTATTTCCAGCTCTATCTTTGGATTACTTTTAACTTGGTCAAGTCATATTAGACTCAGTTCCTTTTATTTGAAATGAGAAAGATCATATTGAATATAATGGTGTTTTATAGGGCTGGGTAAAGAAGAAACGAAATCACGTACATAAAATTATTTTGGTGAAAAGGGAAGTGCCACATACATTCCAACACTTAGTTATGTCCTAAGCATCTGAGAGCTCCAGTTTTCAGTTTTCATCTCCACACAAACTTAGTGCCTGGCTAAGTTTAGACTGAGATCTAACTAAGATTTATTGACTAAATCCAGTGTTAACAGCAGTGGTTAACAGTTGTGACAGTGACACTCGTTCCTCGAGAAAGAGCTTTTAAATAACGCTTGGACGTGCTGGCCCTGTCCTCTGTTCTCTCACAAGTGGGTCTGAGTAATACTTCCAGGAATAAGGTCCATCCCAGGGAAAAGAAGTTGGAGGAACTTAGGAAAGATGTCAGTGTGTGGAGAGCATAGTAATTAGTTCTTCCTGGGGTTGCTGGTAATAGTTACGATAGGAGGGGGCATTTGAACCAGCTTTGAAAGGTCAGTGGCACGGGGAGGGACAGCTTTTCAGGCAGCGGAACAGCATGGCAAACTCCCAGAGGCTGAAAAGCGTAGGTATGGCAAGAAGTGATGGGAGGGAAAGGCATTTGAATACCGAACAGTGCTGTGGGCCACAGCTTGGTGATTTCAGAATAACCCCCGTTTTCTTTGCTTTTTCAGGTACTTGGATTTCTGTTGATTTGGGAGGGCTATGAACTCTACCTGCACTGGTGTCATAAGGTGGGACATCTGAATCTTCGAGGGGACCTCAGACCAGGACTGAATGTGCCTTTTTGGCACTCACTGTTAATGCAGAGTTGTGCTTTCTTCATTGTTCGCATTAGAAGGAACAGTTCTACTTACTCTGTTTCAACTGAAATCATTAAATTTCTAACAGATACAACTGATTTTCTGAAGGATCTGAGCACAAACTTTATTTCCCTCACCATTTCTTATTAACCTACTCTGTGACTGTTCTTCCCGTCCCGTTAAAATCTGAGGCCAGCTTCGTTCCTTTCCCAGTCCTGTATAGTCACAAGGACATTCTCATTTCAGTCATTAAAAATTCAGTTTGTTGTGGTAACCCAAACTCCAACTTGATGACTTTCCCCGTCCCCCACTGGTGGAGAGAGCACAGTGGCCCCATTACCTCTGTCACCAAAGGAGGGCTCAGGGGAACAGGAGACAGGACCAAAGAACACAGTCCCACGAGGAAGGGCTAGGGGGGCACCTGGGGTTGACCATCAGGACCTGGCATCTGCACTCTTGTTGGCCCTTTGCCCATGGGCTTTCCCCAGTGTATTCTCAGAGACCCTCCTGCTGAGAACCTGCCGAGGGTTGACTACAGCTGTCTTGGTGGAGCAAATGCCTGTCTTCCTAACCCCGCAAATTCGTTGGGTGAGGTCCCTTCACTTGGAGCTTTTTAAAATGACACCAGCATGACTTCTCTCAGAGGATCAGTGTTTGGTCCCCAGGAAGCAGGCCTCGGTGCCCCACCATCTGTGAACATGCTGGTCATTCCAGCATAGCCCCCCTCGTTTTGTTCTGCCACGTGCTTGTGCAGCTCCACCACAGCCCCTCACTTTTGTACAGACCGCTTCGGGCATGGGTTTGACACACTTCCTCATGATTCCTGAAACCTGGGACATGTCAGAATCCAAGGGGTCCCCTAAAATGTCCATGTGAACTGGAATATAAATGTAAGAGTTGTTGATTGCAGGTGGCTGCAGAAAAGGAGGTATGAGAACAGATGGAAATTGAAGTCATAAGGTCTCCGAGGGAAAGAATGCAGATTGAGAAGGAGAGAAAACAGGTCTCATTAAGGTCACTGCCCTTTATTGAGTTGGGACACTGATCAGTTAGTCACTACAAAGGATGCCTCTGGGATGAACCATCTGATTGCTAGGTCCCAGGCTCGCACCTGTCATAGAAATCACGCTCACCTTGCCTCTGCTGCTGCGTGGCCTCTGCCACAGCAGGGCCCTGTCATTGCCTCGAAGTCAGGTTCAATGGCAGCAACTCTCAGCTTTCCTCAGGCACAGGGGAGAGTCCTTGCAGTGTCTTTCATGGATGCTGATGCTTTCCTTACCTTGTAGTTTTCAGTGTCCTCTCAGACCCCCCACAGAACATGATAGGGAGAGGGTAGGCTGCTCATGGGTGAGAGCATTCCAGCACACTTTTCTCATTAATCTTTGGGTACTTCCTTCTGTATCACACCGATTTCATCAAGCCTGGGCCACTGTTGAGGCAAGGTTTCTGATAACCAAAGAAACAATTAGAATCATTTCAAGATGCATGATACCTGGATTCTGGTAAGCTATTCAGAAGCTTGGTCTAGTAGGTGTACTCATATTCAATAAATTTTCAAACCTGTGGAGGATAGGCTTATATTTGAGAGGAGAGACTGCTTCTGTTGGCAAGGGAGATCCTGTTGGCTTGGAGTTTTAGTTTTAGTGTACTTGGAATAAACCTAGGAGGAAAGGGTTAGCACCGGCCTGTAAGCCATTCCTCTTCTACTTAGGGATGCTCAGAGAGGAATGAATTCAATCAGAACTCCTTCTAACATGCTAATAACCCAACTTCCTGGGGAAACTCATATAAAGATGTTTATTAGCCAAAAATAATGAGAGTTCTTATCCATGAAACTGTTTAGCAGAATATAACCTCATATATTTGAGCTGCTTATTGTGAAGAAACCTGGAATTTATAGATTTGTAGGGTGGGAAACCTGGCTGGCTGGAGTTGTATAATTAATGGGTATTGGATAAGCCTGTTCTATAACCACAGAGGCTCCTTCTCTTAAGCAGCGTTTCCGTATACTTTGCTCAAAACACACCACACATTTTAGGTCTAAGACTAGAATGTATCATAATACAGAGGAGAAAAGGACTTTTAGTGAGTCTGTGAATTTGACAGGATCCAGTTTCTCCAAGGGAAAATGTCTTCTGTACCTAAGTGTTTGTATTGTTTAAATCACTAGTTAAGGTTGGTGTTGGGTAAGGTCACAGAATCATGAGACTCGTGTAAAACTGACTGGACAGTTAAAACTTTGTGTTGTGGTGCTTTTAGTTTGCTAATAGATTATTTAAGATTTTTGCATCTATGTACATAAGAGAGATATGCCTGTACATTCATGTGTCTCTGGGAACAGAAATGCATCCTGGGAATTGCATTCTTTGGTGATTCTGTGATTGTGCAGTGTCATAGAGTGTATTTAATAAACCCTAAGTGTTGATTCTAGGCTACAAACATTCACAGCATGTTACTATACTGAATGCTATAGGCAGTTTTGACAGAATGCTTAGTATTTGTGTATCTAAACATAACTAAACATAGAGTCCAGCCAAGATGGAGGCGTAGGTAGAAACCCTTCGCTTCCTTGCACAACCAAAAGAAGGATAACAACCAATCTAAAATCAATAAACAACCAGAAGTGCCAGAAAATGAAACTGCATGGAACTCTGACAACCAAGGATGCCAGACCAACCAGACCCATAAGGCAGGATGACGGAGAGAACCCAAGGCAAGATGGTAGACCATGCAGACGGGGCTGACTGAATGGGAAACTGAGCCTCAGAGCTGACTGTGAACTATAGCAGGGGTTGCCACCATGGGAGAAACTCCCAGGCTCACACGAGGGTTCATAGGAAAGGGGGGCTAGAGCCGAGCAGGTGAGCTGCATTGTTCCCTCTCTGGCCCCTCCCCCACAGACAATGCTGCAGTGCAGCAAGGAAGATTGCCCTGCCCTGTTGAATACCTAAGGCCCGCCCCCTTACAACTTAACAGGTGTGCTGAGACAAAGAAATATGGCCCAAATGAAAGAACAGATCAAAGCTCCAGAAAAAAGTACAACTAAGCGATGAAGAGGTAGGCAACCTATCAGGTGCAGAGTTCAAAACACTGGTAATCAGGATACTCAAAGAAATGGTTGAGTATGGTTGCAAAATGGAGGAAAAAGTGAAGGCTATGCAAAGTGAAATAAAACAAAATGTACAGGGAGCCAACAATGAAGTGTAGGAAACTGAGATTCAAATCAACATTTTGGAGCAGAAGAGAGAAATAGGTATTCAACCAGAACAGAATAAAGAAACAAGAATTCAAAAACATGAGGAGAAGCTTAGGAATCTCTAGGATAACTTTAAACATTTCAACATCCGAATCATAGGGGTGCCAGAAGGAGAAGAGGAAGAGCAACCAATTGAAAACTTATTTGAAAACATAATGAAGGAGAACTTCCCCAATCTGGCAAAGGAGATAGACTTCCAGGAAGTCCAGGAAGCTCAGAGAGTCCCAAAGAAGTTGGACCCAAGGAAGCACACACCAAGGCACATCATAATTACATTACCCAAAATTAAAGATAAGGAGAGAATGAGAATCTTAAAAGCAGCAAGAGAAAAGGAGATAGTTACCTACAAAGGAGTTCCCATAAGACTATCAGTTGATTCCTCAAAAGAAACCCTAAAGGCAAGAAGGGGCTGGAAAGAAGTATTTAAAGTCATGAAAGGCAAGGACCTACATCCAAGATTACTCTATCCAGCAAAGCTATCATTTAGAACGGAAGGGCAGATGAAGTGCTTCCCAGATAAGGTCAAATTAAAGGAGTTCGTTATCACCAAGCCCTTATTATATGAAATGTTAAAGGGACTTATCTAAGAAAAAGAAGAAGATCAAAAATATGAACAGTAAAATGACAGCAAATTCACAACTATCAACAACTGAACCTAAAAAAACAAAAGAAAAAGTAAGCAAACAACTAGAACAGGAACGAATCACAGAAATGGAGATCACATAAAGGGTTCTCAGCAGGGCAGGGGGCAGGGGGTAAGGGGGAGTATCAGGGAAAAAGTAAAGGGAATAAGTAGCATAAATGGTAGGTAAAAAATAGACAGGGGGAAGTTAAGAATAGTATGGGAAATGTAGAAGCCAAAGAACTTACATGTATGACCCATGGACATGAACTACAGGGGAGAATTTGGGGGGGTACACAGTGGAAGGGAATAAGGGGGGGAAATTGGGACCACTGTAATAGCATAATCAATAAAATATATTTAAAGAAAAAGAAAATTTTCAGCTCCATTTTAATTTTATGGGAACAATTATTGTAAATGAGGTTTTTCATTGACCAGAACATTATTGTGGCACATGACTGTATTATTTATTTTCTTGTGTCCTTGTTGAGTTTAGGTATCAATATTTTGTTGGCTTCATAAGACATGTTAGAAAGTGTTGCCTCTTTTTCTATTCTGTGGTAGAGTTTGTTAAAGATTGGAAATATTTCTTTCCTAAATACAGAGGGAAGCAAAAGTAGGTTTACAGCTGTTCATAAAGAAAAAGACATGCAGGTTAGGATTATTACAATAACTTTATTAACTCTGTGTTTCACATACCACAACTGTAGACCTACTTTTGTTCACCCTTGTATTTGGTAAAATTAACCATTCATGCCAGCAAGGCTTTGAGTTATTTTGTGGGAAGTTTTAATTATGGTTCCAGTTACTTAAATGGATATTCAGAGGAGAAGTTAAAGTTGTGTCTACTTGGTCTCAATGTTCTTTATGAGGTATGCAGTGTTCTGGCATGAGGCAGATTCTTTTCATCTATTGAAAAGGTATTTACAAATGCTTCCTATATGTCAGATATTCTGCAAGACAGTGAAGATATAATAATAAATATTTTACTTGATGTCTTGAAGCTTACAGTCTGTTGGGAAAACATACATTGCAAAGGTAATTACAAAAGATTATTTACGTGTGAGGGTATTGAGTGGAATAAAAGAAGTAGTGAGTATTTGTAATGGTCATTGTTGAAACCGAGTGAGAGATTCCAGAAAATGCTGAGGGCCGAGCAGAGGCTGGAGATGATAAGTAGTAAAGGCATCAGACCACGTAGTTGTGTGATTCCTTTTTCCAGCCATGCTATACAACAAATACTTGGGAGCAAAGAAGGTAAATGATTGGACTTATCCAACATAGGGGGTTTGCAGGATGGTCAGAGTAGAGGATGAGGAGACGAGGTCCCTGACATTGTGGGGACACACACACACAATTCCCAAGGACAGTTCTGATCATCTAAGCCCTGTACCTGAAAGTTAGGAGATACTGTTTTGTTTCCCCAGATCCTGACTGTGCTAGTGATTGGGGTATGCACATTTTTTATGACGGTTTTATGTGAATTCTGGAACGACCGGTGGCTGACACTGGGGCTCTCACTGAAGGTACGCATTGTCCTGCAGGGCTAGCTCTGTTTGTCTAGTGCAGTCAGCCTGACTTGTGGCTTTTTCCCCAGATTGTTGCTCCCTACATACACCTGAGCAGCATAACCGTGATGGTTCTCCTTTCCTGGCCTGTGGCTTTCTACTTGGTCCGTTGGGAACAAGAAGGTATGTTGTGTGGGTGGAGCCTCATCCTTTCAGCTCTGGCTTTAGCTTGCATACTCCACTCAGCAAAACAGGAATTGGTAAATAGCCACAGCTCTGCCCCTTTGAAATTCCTTTAGCTTATTACTCAGACATGTTCCTTGTGGTCAAACTCCCAAACCCACATGTCCTGTCAGCACATTTTCCTGATGAAACAGGCCTGCTTCTAAAGAGGGTTTCTCCTAGGAAAGTAAGAACTATCTCCATGTTGTTAACACAATGACTGTCTGAAATGGAATGGGATTAGGGGGAGGGTAGAGGCCATTTTAATTTTACTTGACAGAGTGATGGTACTAGTCACTCTGTTCTTTTAGATTGTATTCAGACGTTACTAGTTTCAGCTAGTGAACTTATACTAGGTCAGAGATCCCTGGCTGTACTCTAGTAATGCAAAACAGGCCACTGTGGGTTCCTGTCACACCTGGTTGAGAAATGTGTACCTCAGCCACTGGTTTCCTCTCCATTCTTTCCCAAATATCATGGAAACAAATGAGAATCAGATCTATACATTATATTGTCTTGAGAATGACGTTATCTCTCAGCATCTTTACTGAGAAACCAGTAGAATCATTTTTTTATGTGTCTCTTTTCACTCTTGGTTAAACAAGGAGTGTTTGCTTCCTGACTGTACAAGGCTGGAGACAAGAGAGTGACTAGATTGGTAGTGTTGCCATTGTGTGTGTGTGTCCGTGTGTGTGTGTGTGTACATGTGTGGGGGCGTGAATTATAGGAAATGTTTTGAGGCAAGACCTTAAAGGGAACAATAATGAACTCTTTTCCATTTCTGAAATTTTAGCTAGATTCAGAAGAGACAAGATTATACAGCGAAGGAGAGAAAGAGTCCAGAGATGTACTAGACTCACAAAGCTGAGAGGTTAGAGCTGGAGATGCAGATTTGAAGTAATTGATGTATAGGTGGTAACTTAAAAACGTACAAATGGGTAAAACCCTCGGAGGTCTACAATTAGAAGTGTTGGGGAGTGGCCAGTGATAACAGGCATTGTGGATGAGCAGTGCGTGTGTGTGTGAGACAGAGAGAGAGAGAGAGAGAGAGAGAAGCAAATACAGTATTAATACTTATTGAGTACCTATTATGAGTCAACACGGGCATATCAACTCTATGAGAGTACTCTAGTAGATGGTAGCAGCAAGGTAGCCCCAATTTTCAGAATGAGGAAAATGGAGAGCCAGGGAGGTGAAGCAGTGTGTCCTTAGTCACACAATTTGACAGGGGTAGTGTCTGGCTTTGAACTCAGATTTCTCTGAGCAGTGCCCCTTCCACTGTCCTGCACTGCATTATATACAGGGGCGTTTCAGGTAGATCTTCACAGGCTTCAGGGCTTGCTCGGCACCAGCCACTCTGCCCCTACTCCTAAGAAGGAATTCCTTAACATGCCCTCTCCTTCCTTTCCTTCCCACCCCCTGCGCAGTTCATTTCCTGTAAATTTTCATTCGATAATATTGCCTTCATAATAGTGCTTCCATTTGGGTAGTCCTGTTCTTTCAAATCACTGCAACTGATTGGGGGTGTGACAGAAACAGAGAGTACATCAGGCAATCCACAGAGTCAACGAAACCCGCACACTGGGTGTTTACTGACTGCTGCTTTGGGGTAGTTAGTTGCTTTGAATGGGTCTCCACCCCTCTTTTATCATTTTCTTCTTACTCCGCCCTCCTTCCAACTTTTTCAGCTGTACAAGTGGCTATTGGATTGCCATTTTTTCTTATCCTTTTCTGTCTCTTTGTGGTGCCATTGGGGATTTATTCTCCCTGCCTTCAGGAGAAGGATGAATTGGGACCCAAGCCGGGCCTCTTTGGACATAGAGGTGCACCCATGGTAGGTGTGAGCCTGATGGACGTGGGCGAGTACCTGTGTGCGTGGGCTTTAAGGGGAGGGGACCTCAGAATCTCAGGAATCTCTGGAGAACCAAAGGGGTTGGCTTTAGATGACAAGATGAAGACTTAATTGTAGAGGTTGCACTAGAACCCAGGTCACCTCTCAGTCCATTTCTCATTACTGTTCCCAGTGGCATTGCCTCAGATGCTCAGATGAGCAGAGCCCCAGATCCGTATTGGGTGGAGGAGAATATAGTCAGGCTCTTTGAAAAAGTCTCCAAGGGAGCCAAGCGCTGCTTCCTGAAGCCCTTTTGTCACTGGACTCTCCCTGCTATTAAAGGGATGCTGGGAGAAGAAACTCTGAGGTAGATGGTCTGATGTCCTTTTCTTCCACAGCTGGGGCCTGAGAATACCATGATGTCCTTTGAGAAAGCTGTTGAAAACGGGGCCTTTGGGCTGGAGTCTGACGTATACATAAGGTAGGAAAGTGGGGGTTGGGTGGGGAGGAGAGAAGGCCGATGAGATGGAAGATGACCAGCCTGGCTGAGTTGTAGAGAGGACAAGCCCCAGGGGTTTCTGCTGTGCTCATGTGCTGTAGATGCACAGGGCACACTCACAGGGACCACTGCTCCTTCCAAATCAGTCTCTTAAGTATAAGCTCATAAATCATCACACTCTATAGACTCCACACATAATTCATATGTGTCCCCTTGCAAACCATGCTTAAGCTTAAACCCCATGCACTTACCTAGCAATGTGCTTACCTACTAGTCCCTGGACACCCACTATGTCCCAGGCCTTCTTCTGAGTGCTGCTGGGAGGCAAATGAGTACAAT
>PVJI01014405.1:0-44245 GCA_004026765.1 Micronycteris hirsuta
CTGAAGCCCAGCAGGGAAGGCTCATGGCAGTTCAGCTCAACCAGATTGCTTATGTGATGAGGATGGACAGCAGGAGAGTGAAACCATTCTGCAGCATGGATAGCAAATAATCAAAGAGAAGATGGATTGCAGGAAGTTCAAAGACTCAAGGGACACCATCCGAAGCAAAGTGACATTGATATCAACATCTAGGAAATGATAGAGGCAGATCAATTGCTCAGGCAAGAAAAAAAGAGATGGGATGACCCAGTTTAAGCAAAAAGTAATTTGCTAATCACAAAGCAAAGATACAACACAATAGACTCCTCTAGCCACTCACACACAGCAGGCAGAGCCGTTATCCAGATCCAGCAGTAGACAGAAAATGTGACTGGCACTCAAACCACAGAGGGCTTCTTTGGAACAAGAGCTCACCCCAAAGAAAAATTGGCAGCCAGTGCCACCTGCAGAGGAAAGATATATCTTCTGCAGGCACCAGCTCTCCAAAGCTGACAGCCTGATATATTCTGTTGAATAAATCGAAAAACTTTCAAGTGGTCTAAAAAAGGTAGTCTGAAGTAGACTGCACTGCAGGGATCCAATCAAGTTAAGAATGTCGGGAGCCTGTGGCAACATCCACACCAGGAAAAGTGCTCCCAAACTCAGTTAAGTGCAAATGAGAAAATATCAGGGTGGTTTTGTTTCTTTGTGTGAGTATGTTTTAGATTTTTATTCAGGGTTTGTATGTTGTGATTTTTTAAAAGACACAAAACTGCCAACTATTCTTTTCATATATGGAGAAAAGCCGGCACAGAAAGTACTTTTTCCTGGAGCACATTGCAGATATATTACTTTCTCCTTGAATTTTTTCTTCAGCTTTTTTGACACCACCTGAAAGTGACTTTGCTGTCTCCAGGCTCTGCTCAAGCCCTGCCTTGTCCGTGAATTCCTCCTGAATGAATCCAGCCCTCACTGATCTCTCCTGTCTCTCAACTAGTAATTTACTTATTGGTTGAACCATTCAACGTGGAGCTAAATTAAATAGCCATGGCTCACTTAACGTCGGGGCTAGGAAATGCATTGTCAGGTGATTTCATCGTACGAACACCACAGGGTGCACTTACACAAACCTAGATGGTACAACCTACTACACACCTAGGCCGCGGTATTGCCTGTAGCTCCTAGGCTACGAGTCTGGACACCATGCTACTGACTAAATACTATAGGCCATTGTAACACAGTGGTAAGTATTTTTGTTACTAATACTATATCTAAACATACTAAACATATCTGAACACAGGAAAGGTACAGTCCAAATATGAAATAGAGAATAACAATGGTACACCTACATAGGGCACTTAGCATGAATGGAGCTTGCGGGATTGAAAATTCCTCTGGGTCAGTGAATGTGAGAACCTAGGACATCACTGCACACCACTATAGCCTTTGTAAACACTGTGCACTGAGACTACACTATATTTATAAAAATATTTTCTTACTCTAACTTTTTTACATTATAAACTTTAATTTTTTTAACTTTTCAATTCTTTTGTTACATAAAGCTTGGTTTAAAACACATTTTACAGCTAAACAAAAATATTTTTTTCATTATATCATCATTCTATAAACTTTATCTAATGTTTTACTTTTTGAACTTTTTTGTTAAAAACTAAAACACAAACACGCATATTAACCTCTGTCTGCACAGGGTGAGGATCCTTAGTATCACGGTCTCCCCCCACATCCTGTCCCACTGGGAGGTCAGGAACAATCGCACGCATGGAGCTGGTGTCTCCTACGATGCAATGCCTTTTTCTAGAATCCCTCCTGAAGGACCTGCCAGGGGCTCTTCTCAGGAGGTGTCACCCTTTTCAGAACTACGTCCATGCTGGTTTGCTTGCTTTGTTTCCCTTTTACATCATAGATTTGCTTATAAACAGATGAGGCACCATGAACAGTCCTCTCTATTAATGAAAACTTTGTTGTGGTCCAGGTTTTGAAAAATTTTTAAGGAGCTTCTTGAGATCTGCAAAAGGTTTTTGCTAAACCTCTCACCGTAAACTTTCTTGAGGGTTCTTGTTCATTTTTTCTCCCGTAGTTTCCTTTTTTCCTTGCCTCTTCTCTTCAGCTATGTGTTCCTGTTCCAGTTCCAACTACCCATCCGTTAATTCCTCAGGAACCACCTCTAGGGTTGCCCCAATCTGTACCCAGGTTAAAGTCGTTTGTCATGTCAGCCACAGCCTTGTTGGCTTTGCATCCTCCTCATCCTTGGCAAATCCTTCCAAGTTTTGGAAGAACCTTTTAAGTGTCTTCTTCCAGATGTCATCATCTCCTCCTTGGTGACATCACCCCAAGCCGAAGCAAGATTCTTGACACAGTCACAGATGTTGTAAGCCTTCCAGAATTGCATCAGTGTCTTCCTCCGTTGCAGCAATACTCTGGGAAGAGGTAATAGGCCCAAAAATCTGCCTTAACTCCTTCATCTACTGGTCGGATAAAGAGGAGATGTTTGGGGTGAGAAATACCACTTCGATATTGAGATGAAGATACCAATAAAAGGAAGATGTCCAGGAGCATTATCAATAAGCAAAATCCATGTTGTTTTCTAAACAGTACTTCCTCAGTTTCCTGGCACAGCAATTCAGGAGGGCATCTTGGAAGAGGAGTTGGGTCATCTGTGACCTCCCACTCTCCTGTAACACACTGAGAGTGTGTCCTTCTCACTATGCACGAAGGCCCCAGGGTTCTCACTGTGCCAGGTCACAAAGGGTTTCAATTTGTAGCTGTAGCATTGCCCCTAAGCAAGACTGTATCCTATCCTTGAAAACCTTGAAACTTGGCATTGACTTGGCTTTTTATGGATGAAAGTCCTTTCAGGCATCTGTTTCCAGAATAGGGAGGTTTCATCTATATTGAATATGTGCTTTGGCAGGTAATTTTCCTCCACAATCGGTTTCTTCAGCTGCCCTCACATTGCAGACTCACCACTCACTTTCACATCAAGTAATGAACAAAGATTCTTGAATTGTTTAAACCATCCAGAGCTTATTATTATTATGGTTGTTGTTTTTTAAAAGCTAATGCTAAGTGCTTACTATGGGCTAAATTTTACATGTATTTTTTATTTTAGTTATCACTCGATCATGAGTAAAATGTTATTACCTCATTTTATAGATAAACCACATGGACATGTAAATAACTTGCCAAGATCACATCATTAGGAAGTGATGTAGTCACGAGTCAAACCCAGGTCTTTGAATCCAACAATTACCTTTTCATATCAACAGAGAATAGTTTAATTTACTGTGAGCTCTGGGGTTTAACTACCCAGAGCTCACAGTAAATGAGTGCTAATCCTTTCATCGTTCTCCAGTACCTACAAGGTAAAGTTCACATACTTCCCCATGACCTGTGAGCTCTTCCATCATCTGGCCCATTCTACCTGCCTAGCTTTGCCCTGACTGTCCCCACTGAAGCATTCCACAGCCCCAACACTCTCAACTGCCGAGGGTCCTCGGAATATAGCATGTTCTTCCCTTCCTTCTTGCATTCCCACGGGCTATAGCCTCTGGTCAGAAAGTCCTGTCTTTCCTCCCAACCACCCCTTCTCCACTCCTTTCCTCAGTCATCTTCAAGGCCCAGATGAAGCATTAACCCCTCAGGAACCCTCTCCTGGGCAGGTACATGCTGCTTCCTGTGCAAGCACCTAGTGTTTGTGACATCATAGCAGACATGTCACAAAGATGGCAACTGACACGCCGCTTTAATCATTTGTTTATCTCTCCATTCGAAACAAATTAATTATTTGTTTATCTCTCTCTTCATAACTTGGGAAACCCTGGAAGGAAGGTTCTATAAGGGAAATTCATATATCCACAGTGGGGAATTACAGCCCTATGTTTTCATGCGTGCCAGGGAGCAAAGTCTCTCGTGGAACATAAGCCGGCATGCATGGACCCATGTTCGTGGAAGCAGAATTTCCTGTAGGGAAATCAGGCTTACATGTTCCTTAGATTTAAAATAAAACCTTTTACTGCGGAAACTTCCCCCCTCCCTGGATCAAAAGACTTATGCTAATACATACCTGAGCTCATCCCAGCCAGTGTTTACATTTCTGTGTGCCCTTTCATTTACATATCTCTCCTTTTGATGTACCTTCCTGGTCCATCTACCGCCTAACTTGAATCTACAACCTATGCATAGTTAATGAAGACCATTCTGTGGCTCGGTGGATTGAGTGCGGGTTGCAAACCAGGGGGTCGCTGGTTCGATTCCCAGTCAAGCTGCATGCCTGGGTTGTGGACCAGGTCCCCGGTGGCGGCCACGTGAGGGGCAGCCACACATTGATGTTTCTCTTCCTCTCTTTCTACCTCCTGTCCCTTCTGTCTAAAAATAAATAAATAAAATCTTTAAAAAATATATATATATATATATATTTTTTTAAAAGACCATTCTGATGCTCTGTACCCCAGATCTTCAATAAAAACCCCTGGTCCCAAGGCTCAAGGCTCTCTCCCAGATGATAACGGAGGAGTCACGTGGTCCCAGTTCTCTATTCCTGCGTATTTCTGTGTGAGACTATTTACGCATTCAATCACAGCCGACACGGATTCTGCCGGACGGAATCCACCACAGTTCTATATCTTACTCATTGCATTTTTTAGTGCCCATCACATAATGGGTATTTTATAAAAGTCAGATAAATGATTGGCTGGCTGGAAAAATAGATGGATGGTTTCTAGTTATTTGCTTACATTACTGCAACTCAAATTGTTCAAATAAATTTTCCAGTAGAAGAGACCTTCTTAAAAAAAATGAATTTTCTTAATCCTGGCTCATCTAGTGCCTTAATCTCTTCTTTTAAAACACATGTGTATGCATACATGTGCATACACACACAACCACACACAAGAGATCTCCTTAAAGGGAAAGTCTTGATATAGGAAATATGCTAAGCATTCATCAGTCATTTATACTAATAGATATTTTAAAAAGCTCTTAGCTAATAATAACTACACTTATTGCTTACTATAAGCCTCATGTATCTCATACACAACACCCTGTGACATGTGACAATTATTCCCATTTTACAGATGAGTGAACTCCCTCTCGGAGCACATGAAGACACATGGCTAAGAAAAGGTCAAACGAGGATCTGAAACCATGAACCCCTGACCTGCAGTCAGTGCTTTCATGCACTGTTAGACTCGAATCATCACAACTGGCAATGCAGTTCTATAGGGTGTGACTTTTTTTTTTTTAAAGAATTTTTTTTTCTTAAGATTTTACTTATTTATTTTTAGGGAGACGAGAAGGGAGGGAGAAAGAGCAATGTACGGTTGCCTCTCACATGGCCCTCACTGGGGACCTGGCCCGCAACCCAGGCATGTGCCCTGACTGGGAATCGAACCAGGACCCTCTGGTTCCCAGCACGCACTCAATCCACTGAGCTACACCAACTGGGTTATAGGGTGTGACTTTCTCTTCAACAATTATGTGAACACAGTTTTGGTATTTTCTTGGACACGTTAGAGGAAGGATTTAACCAACAGCTCCACCATGAGTACAGCAAGAAAGCAGTAGCAGAACTGGTCAACATGAAAATTCATTTGATACCACACAGTTTACACTGCCCACTTTGTAATTTGTTTAAAAAAGACAAGTTGCCAACAATAATCTGGCATTATTTCTGCAATGAATATGATTAAGAAAGCAATGTCTCTGTTTCAGGCCATGTTATTTGAATTATTTCCAAACAATCCAAAAACACTCCTAGCATGTTAGAGAGCAGAATTCTGAGTGTATTTTGTCGTGACCGTTTCTGGTTTTAAGGAGTGATTTCTTTTGTGCCCCCACCCCAAAGAGAATGAAGAACACAAATATGTTGGAGCTTAGCTACACTGTGGAGGACCTTGGTATAGAACTTGGTTTGCTCAGCTTTCTCACATAACTGCTTAGAATATTGACAAACACTAGGAGCTTGAAATGAGAAAAAACGCACACACTTTGCCTAAGAACTCTGCGGTAGGCGGCCTCCAAAGGGGCCCCCAAAGAGCCTGCCCTTGTAGTTTCATCCACAAGGGAATACAGAAGTCGTAGTGCCTAACTCACAGGGCTAGGTCATAAAAGAAGTTTTGGCTCCTCCATCTCTTTCCCTCTCTTGAATTCCCTCCCTCACTCTGGGGGAAGCTAACTTCTGTGACAGGAGACTAGCCCAGCTGGCTCTCAAGCAGTTCTACTGAAAGGACCACATGGTGAGGAATGGAGGCCTTTTGAAAAGGATTAAAGAAGCTCTAAACTTGTCATCGTATTTATAGATTTTTATAGAACTTAGCTATAGAATGCCAAGGAAAATAAAGTATAATAACATTTCTGTATTTTAGATTTTACTTCTCTATTTGAATATAAATTAACAACAAAGTCTCAGTGCTTTAGGTGTTAAAAGACTTTTTTCTAATAAAAATACGAAGCCAACAAAATTCAAAGAAGTACTTTATGTTACCCAACACAAAAGTTTTGTCTTGAAGCATTTGAAAAGAAGCCACACCTGACTGAAAAGATCTCACTGAAATCACATGTTCTGTTTTGTGTCTTGGAACAGAAAAATGATAATGAAGAAGTGTCATTCATTGACACCTCTATCATTATTTCATTGATAATGAAATAATGTCCCTGACTCCATGAGCAGGTCAGGAATTAGAGGCAGCTCTACCATTTACCTACACCAGGTGAAATAATCCAGAACTCTTACCGCAGCCAAAATCTTGGTTTCTTACATTAATATACACTGATTTGGTAAGGTTCCTTGGATACTGTAAAGGCTATCTTTAATATATATATATTTCTTTATTTAGAAAATATCTGACTCAAAAAAATTAGCATAATCTTTCAGAAATGCTGAGCCACAAATCCAAGTTTCCTTCTTTGTTAAAGAAAGTAGCTCTATACATGATCACCAGAATTCGCTGCTTCCAATGACAACATTCCCTGGTATCAATGGCTCTGCCGACTCTCCTGAAAAAATGCCCAGTTCATCTCTCTGAAAATCATTAATATGAATAGAGTCAAGTCCCCTACTACACAGAATTTCAATGACATTCAAAAGGCCAACAGAACTGAATTTCAATCTCAGATTAGTCACTTTCTAGTTACGTGATCTGAGCAACTTCTCTAACCCTCTGACTCTAGTTTCCCCATTATTAAAGTGATAACAATATCTATCTAAAAATGAATGCAAATGATCAAATATGACAATATGTAAATAGGTCTAGCAATGTGCCTGGCAATGTTTTCAGTTGATTTAAACTGATTGAAGATCTTAAAACTTCTCTTATTCCTTCGCCTAAGGTTCCAACTGTAAATTTTTCCAGTGATCTGAGAGGTTTTCCTCTTTGGCCTCATCACCACCACCTGCAGTGCTTCCAGGACTGGCAAAACAAGGGTTCTCCTAGATCACCTGGCCAACAGGGCCTCTTTTCCCATGGTCAGCCTGTGGCTGCCCCAACAAGGGAACCCTGACAGTGTGACCTCTCTTGCCTCTCATACTATTGCCACCCACACCAGCTCCTACCTGCTCTTTCAAGGCATATAAGAAAGCCCACCCACTTAACAAGGCGGAGTTTTCCTCTGAGCTATGTATAGCTGCCTCTTCTGGATGAGCAGGGCTGTTCCAACTTACATCTGTCGTTTTAATTTTTATTCAGTTAGCACCCCACATCCATTAATCTAACCATCCTCTTTGCATATGAATATCAGGTTAAGATAAAATATGACAAATACAATCCTCAGTTGAACCCTTAATTTACTTTAGATTTCACATCTCACCGTTTGACTAGTGTGTAATTCTATTATTTTCTTTTAAGATTTTATTTATTTATTTATTTATTTTTAGACAGAAGGGAATAGAGGGAGAAAGAGATGGGGAGAAACATCAATGTGCAGTTGCATCTCACGTGGCCCCCCTGGGGACCTGATCTGCAACCCAGGCATGTGCCCTGACTGGGAATCGAACTGGCGACCCTCTGGTTCGCAGCCTGCGCTCAATCTACTGAGCTACACCAGCCAGGGATAATTCTATTATTTTTAACTAACATTCATTGAATGTCATACATTTCACCAAACACTTTCAAATATCTATTTGATCTTCACAAAAATCCTGTGTGGTAGGTAAGCCAGATATTATTGGTCTCACTTTTTGAAGATGGGGGACAAAAAATTTAAATCAACTGGTTAAACCTACTTGGCTAATCCATTGTCAAATAAACTAGATCTTAGGTCTTGTGGTTTGAAATCCATGCCTTTCCCACTGTACTATGGTGTCTTCTAGTGTCCCTGAGTACTATTTTCCATCTAACTAGTAGGCAAAACCAAAGGAAGCCTCTGAAATTAGCATCAGGGTATGGGTACCCAACCAAGCAATTAAAGAAAGCAAAACTGCACCACGAAGTAGTTTCTTTAATTTGTATTAAAAATTTTACATTACTCCCTGGCTGGTATAGCTCAGTGGATGGAGCACGGGCTGGGAACCAAAGGGTCCCGGTTCGATTCCCAGTCAGGGCACAAGCCTGGGTTGCAGGCCAGGTCCCCAGTGAGGGCCACATGAGAGGCAACCATACATTGCTGTTTCTCTCCCTCTCTTTCTCCCTCCCTTCCCTTCTCTCTAAAAATAAATAAAACCTTTTTAAAAAATTTTACATTACTTATTAAAGCAAAAATGTAAAGCCAAATTATTTTTCAGATTATAAAAATTACTCATGGTAATTACAGAAAATATTGAAAATGTAAATAAGAAAATTAAAAATTACCTGGTGCTCCTTGGAGTGTATTGGATATTTGTGGACCTTTTTGAACATGGGAATTATGTGAGGGGACGCAATTTTAACCTATCCATGCAGCTGCTTTGTGAAGAGCAATCAAAGAGCCAAGAGACAGAAGAGAGGAAGTTAGGGGGCTGTTTCAGATTCAGCAGAAAGGTAAGGGAGGCTTGGACCGCATGAGACCATTGTTGGTGCGGACATGTGGTATCTGAACCTGGGGTTTACTGTGAAGGTAGAGTTGATGGAGCGGTTGTAGAATATGAACAAAAGAGAGAAGTCAAGAACACCTCAGCATTTTGATGCAATAGGAAAGAGGAGGGGAGGAAGAAGTGTTACAAATACTGGTCAAGAATTCTGTTTCAGATGTGTTATTGTTAAAGTATCTGTTGGTCATTCCTGTGGAGTATCTGGCAGCCAGTCAGCTGGATGTATGAGGCTGGAAAGCAGAGGCAAGTAGGGGCACAAGACAGAGATGTGGACACATCGTTACTATACCACACTGTCTCGGTGCACTAATGCAGCTGGAATTTTGTCTCAAACAGTAGCTATAACATTCAAATAGCTGAATAATCAGCACAGTTACGTTAGTCATCTAAGGTCAGTTTGAATCAACTTGTTTAAATTGGTAAACTATGTGGCTGAAAATATTAAATTGAAAATACTACCCTTGAACAAGCTGGATAGAGCCTATACAAAGATATTTATCTCCCTAATAATAATTTGTTTATTGTTACAGGAAATTTTCCCAAACATCACTTGCTTCCACTTGCTTTGTTAGTTTTGTTTTTGTTTTCTTTTGTTTTGTCTTGTTTTGGACCTGAGTATATCCTAACTTCTTTGTATTTATAAGGCAGACATAGTTGTCCAGATACATAAAACAATTTTATTTTGGAATTATTCATTTAAAATAGCAGCAATTGCCTACTCTTTACTGTCTGGTTTAATATTAATTCAAAAATAATTTCTGAATAACAAAGTATGTTTATCCTTTTAAGCTTGCAGCCATCATGACTGAATCAAACAGCTGTGTGGGGAAGGGTGTAAAGGAGTCATGTTATGTCTCAAACTGATCCGTGGATCATCAAGCAAACTGCTGATTATAATTCAGCTTCCTATCCTAGGCCAGTAAAAATGTGTTGGTCTGCATGAGACTTACAACTCTCATTAAAATTATTACATTGATCTTCTGAAACATAATACATACATACATAATTTTTCACATGAGAAGCCAGGAAGCAAAAAAGATATAATAAAATTTGAAGAAATAACAAAAGGAAAAGCTTGAGAGAAGATAGACTGAAATGGGCAGTTTCAACATCACCACTTAGAAATAACAACAGGGGTTCCCCAGCTGATGATGGTAGAGAAGAATGAACAGCAGTGATGCACAGCTGAAGAAAAAGAGAAAATTAAACACCCTTAAAGCCTAAAAAGACGCCTGCTCCTATGGACACCTGCCCTCTACTTAGGTGACTGTTTGAAGAAATGACACATTGCTGTTGTAGGTTAATAGCTATCTCCCCAAAACTTTTTGGTCTTTAACAGCATCAGGGTGTCATGAAAAGAGCAAACCAAATGGTGTAGTAGAGTAGCACAGGAGGCCCAGGGAGAAACTGCCGTACGCAGCACAGTCTACTGACAAGCTAGGCCACTGATGATACAATAGGGGGTTCGTAACCAGTTTTTCCAGTGTGCACCTTACCGTAGGCACCATGCTAAGTGCTTTATATGTACTTCTTTATCTACTCCTCAAACAACCTTGGAGATAAATTTCATCGCTCTCCTACCACCACAGCAGGCTGAGATTGTCTAAATTGTGTATACAAAAGCAGCTGTACATAACACAACAGAGCTGCTTTAGGCAGACCTCTACTGGGTACCAGTGGTAGAAAACCATCCTGAACAAGCTTAAGGGGAAAAAGAAAGTAAGTTTGATTCATATAAGCAAACTGGGTCATAAGGGTTCAGGGCATTGGTACTTGGACTGGGGAGTTGCAGGACTCTGCCACTCCTCTCTGCCTCCCACACTGTTTTGGCTCACTTCCCCGCTTCTTCAAAGTAGCTTCTTCCTCATGGTGAGAAGCAGGGCTGTCAGCAGCTTCTAGCTCGTGTCTCCCAATTTCAACACCCAAGAGAGATGCCCTGTTCCTAAACCTGGAGAGTTAACTGGCTGGTCTGCCTGACTACCTCAGCTGTTCGCATCTCTAACCTCTGCATCAATCATGGCTAGAAGGGGAAGGAGCAGCACAGACAGGCCCCTGGGGAACCCTGGTGCGGAGACCACCGCAGATGGTGCACACTGCACTGTCCTAAGAAATGGAATCACTTCCCAAATAAAGTCAAAGAAAAGAAGCAGATCATTAAAAGAAAGAAATGAGACCTCACTACATAACTTCAGAAGTTTAGTTCCAGAACATTCACAATAGATAGAATACTGGTTTGTCTGCATTATGTGATACAAAAACAAAGGAAAATAAAATGCAGTCGATCCTTGAACAGCATGGGGGTGACAGGTACCAACTCCTCACAGTCAAAAATCCACATACAAAATTTGAGTCCCCCCAAACTTAACTACTGACAGCCTACTGCTGACCGGAAGCCTTACCAATAACATAAACAGTCAATTAACACATGTTTTGTATGTTATACGCACTATATACTGTATTCTTACAGTACAGTAAGCTAGAGAAAATATTAAAAAAAAACATTTACAGTATTTATTGAAAAATATATATACATGGACCTGCACAGTTCAAATCTGTGTTGTTCAAGGGACCACTGGACTTCAGAATATTCCGATTCTCATTTGTCCTTACCTTTGAAGCAACACTTCCGTATATAATATAATTCTCTTTCTGAAATATTAAGAAGGAGCGAGTAGAGGCTTTAACCTGTGGCGTTCCATTCTCCTTTAAGAATTTGATTAAATCTATGGACCACAGTCTGGTGATGAAACTGACATCCGAGCTTTAAATCCACCCGGCTTTGAGATGCTACGCACCACATTTCTGCTTTGCCTGCTGATACCTGTTGGAGCACACCTCTAGGGGGCGCTTCAGAGAGACTGTAAGACGGGAAGAGGAAGAAAGGTCTTGATTTTTCCTTTCAACTTGCGGGTTCCTTGGGCACCGCCCAGCAATGCTTTTCTGCCCAGCAGGGGCAGTTTGTTTCTGAAGCCGCCGTTGAGTCCAGCGTGAAGAACCAGCCTCGTGGCGTCCCTCCTTAGAGAGCCCGTACCAACTGCCCGATGTTCCCACTAAGAGTTCTGGGCCCCAGGGCCTCGTCAGGAGAGGCTCCTCTTGAGATCTTAGGTTCAGGTCTGTAGGGGCCTGTCGCCATATTTCTAAATTTTCATTATAATGCCAGCCCCTTTCCTTTGTTTCTCCAGCTCTAGGAATAACAGCAGCTTCCTGCAATTGCTACCTCTGTGATAACTTCGAATTATTTTTTGTCTTTTCAGTTACCTTGTTAATAATTTACACTTAGTTAACTAATAGTTCCTTATATTAAGTTCTCTCTAGTAAAATAGCTGGTGTGATTTCTGTTTCCTAAATAGATAACTATGGCCACATTCCCAGAAATATGCATAATATTACATTCATACACTCCATAAAAATTTTGTGTCCATTCATACTAAAATTCATCCGCAGCCACTTATGAAATCCGTGAACCCAAGATTAAGAATGTAGGGGTCTGATTCAGGACATGTTCAGTAACGGTTCTTAGAAACCAATTTGAAAGTGCTTGTGTTCTAGGCTATTGCTCACTAAATTGTTCAAGCAGTTTTATAAGTAAATGCATTTACCTGTATTGTGCGCTGTTTCCCTGAAAAGTGGCCTTGGCATTTCAAGTGAGGCATCCCATTAGAAGACTACATATTCACCAGTGAAAAATGCTTAATAAATCATGTTCCTGAAGGGGAATTTCATGGTTTTGAGGCGCTTCTTTTTGATCATAGTTTATTCTCTGAATAACTTTAGAGAACTGATTTTTAAAAAGTCTATTCTTGTAATGTTTTACAACCTTTATTTTGGCAGGTCTCAGTGAATCAAGTTCTTTTCATTTAAGTAGATTCAAGGTAAAGCTGATATTAAGACCTAGAAAAGCGTAGGGCCGGTGTCATGTGACAAGTGTCATCATTTTCCTCTAATTGAGATCACTCTAGATGAAATGTAGATTTCCCCAGGAAGAGGGCAAGGTGATCTTCTGAGGTACAAGAAGAACTTGTAGAGCTTTTATTTGTATTCATACTTTCCCTCATGCTTTCTAAATTTTTATTTTTTGTGCATGTTTTATAATGTACATAACTTATTAGTTTGGTCAGACATGTAAATATTTTATACATAAAAACCATGAATATATTCTCAAAGTTTTTAATAATAAGGGTCTACTTTTTTAATATTTGGATACCAACTGCTCTAATAATAAACAACTACCTGTTTGGAGCAAGGATCAACAAATTTCAGCTGCAGGCCAGCTCAGACCCATGATCTATTTCTGTACAGCCCTCCAAGCTAGGAATGAAAGAAGTAGGAGTAGGGGAGAACACGTGATAGAGACTGTACGTGGCCCACAATACTAAAATCTATGCTAACTGTCAGAAAATCTTTACCTCCTTCTACTCTGGAGTAAGCCAACTTAAAATACCTCCAGAAGTCTTTGAAAGGAAGAGGGGTATTCTCTTTCTCACTTGATTAATGAAATTAGTGCAAATGAGAAGAGAGGATGGGGGCAAGATCATAGGTTAATATTTATGGTCCAACTATAGATGTTACAGCCTTAAAAAGAATAATCATTTGAACAGGGATGAAAAGTCAAGAGCAAATGGAGCAGCAGTGGAGACACTGATGACTTCTGTGAGGGTGATAGAGGCTCTGGAAGGGGGTCTATTACACTGGCCCAAAGGATCTCACAATTAAGCTTCATTCTGTGAGAAAGAAGTAGGTAAGCAAAAAAGTAAGTTAACAATAGGAGTTTTATATCAATATCCATGACTATAAAATTTCATAATTGTGTTTCATGACTGTGTTCAAAAAGTGATTCTGAATCATTAAAATTAGGGTAAATTATTTTCAGTACCCTCAATTAAGGAGTGGGAAATACATGCATATCAGAGAAAATGGCTGAAATAAATATCCCTAAACTTAATAGGTTAATTCACATCCAAGAAACTTGGCTATGCAGAATGACTTGATACCCAGTTGACCAATTCTGGATAACATAAAGATGGAAACAGAAGCTTAAAACCAAAATGCTGAGAACCAATTCATTGAAGATGCCCCTTAGTACCTGTTAATGAAGAAGAGAAAATTAAAATATAGGGTAATTAGGCTACCTATGTTAGGGGCAATAAGGCTTAACAGTAGGCCTAATTAGCTGTAATAAGTTACTTCTATTCCATTTTCAAGTTCACGGAACATGCTATTCATAGTATCTAAAATCTGGAAACTGGGAATATATCTGTCCTTTGACCACAAAATCAAGTAGAATTAACCTTTTCAAATTTGAATATAAATGCCTAGTAGAAAGCATGTACCAACTGGAGTCTGTGACTGCCAGGCTGGAAAGTTTTATTGCTCACTAAAGCACCATATTAGAATATGAACAGCTTGAACACAGGGGTTATGTCTGTAGCACACACTGCCAGTCGACTACTACTATCCATTCTACCTACTTCCTTTCTAACAGAACTTCAGTTTTGTTTGAGGCAACTATGTAGTCAACTGAAATTATCCAATCTCGCACCTATGAGTGGCCATGTAACCAAGGACCTGTCAATTAGTATATGGACCAAGTCCCTAAGGAGAGCCTTCCCTCCAGAATAACAAGGTAGAGCTTGCAGGCAGAAGGCTTTTGGTTCTCCCACCCTCTTTCTAGAATGCAGACTTGGGCCTAGAGGAACAGCAGCCATTCACCACCACAACAGGAACCACATGCTAAGCACATAATATTTATCATGCTACCATAACATGATAAATATTATTCATTATTTATAAGTGAGAAGGCAAAGCAAGCCTGTCACTGGCAGCGTCAGTGAGGAGCTGAACCAATTCTAGGGTATCTATCTCTAGCCTCTTTTTTTTTTTTTCTTATGTGAGAGAAGAAAACTCCTCAATTTTTTAAGCTATTGCTGATCAATTGTTCAGACATACTCAACCTAAGGCAGTTCTGCCTTTTATAATGTGTTGTTATTGTGCTAAGTACAGTATTAAATGCTTTAAATACACAACCTAGTTTCATTTTTTAAATAGCTTAGGAGAAAAATATTATTCCTTATTTATAAGGATGTTAAAAATTCCGTCGAGAAGACCCAACTAGTAAAGTAGCAGGACTCAAACTCATATCCAGATCTGAAGGCCTTTCTCGCTCTTTCTACCATGCTAAACCCAGTGCATTGCATGCAGATAATTGTGCGATAAGTTTTATTTGGGGAAGTTTGTATTGTAGACAGCCGTAGAGACTAGAGGAGTGTCACTCTCCTGGTCAAAGAGTGTATTTACTTACTTATCTAAAATAATGAAGTCTCCCTGCTTTCCTCAGAGATTTGCTTGCATTCTAAGGTAATAAAAATAATGTCTTCACTGGGGCAAAGATGGGTCAGATTTGCCAGCATTCCCTTATAAGCTTAGGGGTTTCCTAAGCTCAGGGTTCCTCAGCTGTAGCACATACCCCTGTGTGCACAGTTTTCCCCTGGGCCTACATCTGCACCACCCAAGAGACTTGGGGGCAAGGGAAACTGATGCAAACATTAAACTCATGCATAAACTGTCTCAATACATTTGAGCTTGTCTCTTTACTGAAGAAATCTATGGAAATGTGGCAGGTTGATCTAGCAACTACAGTAGTCATTACTGCTCAGTCTGGTTCACTACTTCCCAACAGACATGAGATATTTAGGTGGTCCAGTTGAGAAATCTCTTTTTGACCCAACAGGATGATGCTGAAAGAATCAAGAATCTACCATTCAAGTACCTCATACGATCTTAACATATAATTCTCCCAAAGCAGTAGTTCTTAACTCTTTGGAATTTATCACAGTTCTGAATTCTAGAATTTTGGCAATATATTGAAGGGATTAAATACCAAAATCATCCTCATCATCATAGTCATTAACAATAACACAAATCACTATTAAAACGTAATATCTCACAGTTACAATAAAGCTTCCCTAGCGTGATGACCTCATTCATTCTCTAGTAGTCTTTCTACAGGACCTGTTGGAATAGAGCTGTCCCTACCCTGAGCTTATTTTCTTATATCCTCATAGTGTAAAAGATTTCACATGTCTCAAAAAGCATATACTCTTTCTTTAAAGCCAGTTTTGTATTGACCGAACTGCATCTTGCATCCCATTCACTTTACATTACATCTCACAGAACTGAGTGACAGTATTGAGTTGTAGCAAAGATAAAATGTTATACTTTGATTAAAAAAATGTTGTCTCATATAATTTAGTGAAGGGTTATGCCTAGCACACCAGATAAGGACCACTGTTCTGGAGTCTCTGGACAGCACATCAATATTTGCTAAACACTCACTGTGTGCAAAGATTGATATTCCAGACACAGTGGAGGAGGATGACAGATATTTTTAAGTGGTTCCTGCCATTAAAGACATAATATACTTTGGAAAATGGAACCTATGTGAAATATCCAAGAATTCATCTATAAACAATATTATTACAAGAACCAATTAATGCAATGAGTGTAAATCTCAGTCCACAATCCAGGTGCAGAGAAAATATTGAATTTCTTTATTATCTTCAAATAAACTAAATGCAGCTCCAAATACCCAGCCTACTAAGTTTTCTCTCCTTCCAGAATGCACAGAGGTTATGTGTGTTACATCTCCAAAGATAGAAAGGGATCCCTTGGCCCGCAGTCCTGGCTCATCCATCTTCACTAGTCGCTGCTGAGGCCTGGCTAAGGCCATTCCTTCATTGGGACACAGGAGTCATTGGCAAATCTGGGAGGCCCTGTTCCCAGACTGAGCCATGTGGTTTTATTCTCCTCCAAGGAAACTCTCCGCCCACTCAGAGCTTGTTTCCAGGGAGGAGGGCCAAGGAACACACCCGCTGCCATCCCAACTTCTCTCCCTTCCTCGTCAGGGAGAAGACCCTCTCTTCATCTTGTCGCCCCCCTCTTTCTCTCGCTCCTTCTCTCTGCTTATTTCTTTTTTCTTGGACATTTATCATCATTTCACTTACATTTTCTACAATTATTAAACATACAACAGAAACTAACAATTAGATTGCGTTCATTATGTGTCAGGCACTATTCGAGTACTTTATTATATTCACTCATCTAATTCTTAGGTAACTTTCTGAGAGAGCATTATTATTATCCCCAATTCACAATTGAAGAAACTAAGGCATGGGTGGTGACTTTGTTCAAGATCTTTTCACTAGTAAAATTGCTAATTTGACCTTTAGTACTGATAAGGGGAGTCACTGACCTCAACAAGCTTCTGGTTTTCAATATACCCCTGTTCGCACAGTGCTGTGGAATCCTCCTCACAAAATGTGAACCATGGGGGAAAAAAAACAGCACATAAATATGGTTTAGTTTTTCCCCTTGTATTTTTTAACCATAAATTATAGTCAGCCATATCTTAAACACCATTCTAAAAACCTTACAGTGTTGGAGTTTTCTATAATTTTTAACTTTGGGTGGGCTTAGATTTTAATAACATCAGGTGGAAAAGCTTTAACTCAATGGTTCAAAAATAAGGAGCATTCAACTTTCTGAATTTATTACTCAACTTTGACTGGATTCTGGACAGCTGCATAGTTTTCCTGTGGTAATGAGTGCTAGCAGTTTTAATTTGTGGTTTTACAGGAAGCAAGGTCAAGAATGTTTAGATCACAAATCCTCAATCCTGTCCCAAAGGTCTTTAGATTCACCATCCAAAGGAAATTTCAAATAACATTCAAGTGAAAATCAATCTCCTAGACTCCCAAAAAGTACACCTTTGAGGGATCCTGACTCTGAGATAGAGGAAAGCTAGAAGTAATGATTCTCTCTCGTTCTCTCTCTCTCATTTGAAAAGCTAAGGACAAATCACTATATTCTTAATACTTTATTTCCATAAAGTGGGATTTCTGGAAAATCTGGAATTTGTTCACATCTAAATGAATGCTATGAAAAAATCAAAACTTTTTACAATTCATCCAACATGATCAAATGTGAAATGGTATAAATTGTCTTTGTCCTATTTTTCGTCTGCCTGATAGTAACGATGAACAAGCAGCCTTCATTTTTTCAACGGAGAAGTACAAAGTCTGATGGGTATTTCAAGAAGAAAAATCAACTACAATTTATTCACTCTATCATAGCCTGTCATGTAACAGCTGAGCCCTGGCACCACCACCAGCAAACGAATGTGCCAAAGACAGGAAGATGCATTAGGGAGATAAAGCACAGCTCCCTTCATGCCAAAGCACCTACTTGAACAGATGAAGAGAGGTGGGCTTGAAGAAGGTGGGTGCTGAGAAGGCAGCAGTGACAACGCAACACTGGGCAATAATTGAGAATGTCAGTCGTATTCCAGACCTCTGAGACAGGGCAGCAGCAGTATGTCTTTTGACATTGCCACTTGGAACCGAGTCATCTTTCTCATTAGGCTCTTTAAATGCCACCTGGCCACACTGACAAATCTGCAACACAGAGACAAATTTCAGTATTTCCCAAAGAAAGGCATTGTAAAAGGCTAAACAAAGACAATGGTGACACAATTCAAAACTCCAACCTGCCACTGACATATTATCATGTTGTCACAAATTATGGTAGCTCAATCTGAAAACCTAAGTACAAATTTCAGAGTGGTTTGGCAGTTTCTCCCTTCTGTTGCTGAGAGAATGATTCATGTGCCAGAGCTAACTATGCCCGCCACTAAGCTCGGCATGTCATCTTTTAAACTCAAATCAAGAATTTGGTGGCTGGCCTCTCAGTTCCCAGATGTAGAGCAGCCAGAATACATTTTAATCCATTCCCAACCTAAGCATCCAAAAAAGATACTCAGGAAAGAGTGTTGTGAATTTCTTAAACCATGGAAGGTTACTTATCACGAAGGCCCTGACTTCACCTCTACCTCCTAGAGAGCAAAGCTATTCTAGATAAGAGAGCAAAGAAGAGGAAAAACATTGGGACCTGAGATAAAATAAGGTTAAAGTGGTCGCTGTGCTGCATCCTCTGACCATGAAAAGCAAGGAAATGCTAAGTATTGGGTTGGCCAAAAACTCTGTACGTTTTTTTCTATAAAATAAAAGACACCTTTTTCATTTTTACCAATAACTTCTTGATTTGGATATTTTAAGTAGGTCAGCTATTTCCCACATGGCATAACATTGATTGTTCTCAATTATTGTCACAATTTTATCACTATCAACTTCAACTGGTCTGCCTGACCATGGAGCATCAACCACCAAGAAATCTCCAGCATGATACTTCAAAAACCACTTTGGACACATTCGATCAGTCATAGCCCCTTCTCCATACACGGCACCAATCTTTTTCTGTGTTTCAGCTATGTTCTCACCTTTCTTCAAATAATAAAGCATAATATGCTGAAAATGTTGCACATTTTCTTCCCTCTTGAGAGTAAAATGGCTACACAAAAATTCACCAATTTTGATTAGTTTTTTTAAATGCACGATGATATGACTGCTGACAAAATACAATCTAACAAAATTGTTTCGAATGAAGTTAAAGACAACCAAGTGCTACTAGAGCCATCTAATGGAAAAAAACCAAATGAACTTTTTGGCCAATCCAATAATTAACAATTAGCAATGCTGCTCTCATAATTAGCAGTGTACTACATTAAGTAGAAGCGTAACACTTAAATATCCAACCTGACTGAGATGATTATCCCCCCTGGAAGTAAGGACCACTGGGGCACAGCCTAGGACTAGGAAGGCCTATAAACACATTCTAGATCCTACTAAGGCTTCTGTGACTTTATATTTCCCTTCGGACAGAAGTTCTCGAGGTGTGGTCTACACGAGTGGGTAGTGCAGTCTACCCACCAGGAGTCCTCAGGATCCTTTCAGAAAGAACACCAGGTCAAAACATTTTCATCATAATAAGAGCAACCATTTGCCTTTTTCTTTGGGTTTTTATAGCACTTACAGTGCAAAAGCAACATGAGTTAGTAAGCCAAGCTACTGGCACCTTCGCTGAGTCGGTCATTGCATTCTCTGCGCTAACACATGTGTGTGTGGGGTGGGGGGTGGCGGGGGTTGTTTCACTTAAGAGTGTCTTTGATGAAGCAAAAAAAAGTATTAACTGTATTAACTCTCAATCCTTAAGTTCACTTCTTTTAAAACATGTCATATGACAAAATATGCATAAAGCTTCTGTTCTATACCAAAGTACAATGGTTGTCTCAAAGAAAAGCACTTACTTGATTGAGTTGGAGGTGAACTGGCTGGCCAGACATTTCAGTCAATAGCGAATGATATGCCATCCACTTATCCAACTAATATTTCTTGAGTTCAGTGTTTTTCTTAATCTAGAGTAGACATAATCGCCATCAGCTCTCTTTCAAAGTTGAATGATGAACTGGTGAGTTTTCAGTCATTATTTTTTATAATAACAGTTTTATTATCATATAATTCACATACTGTACAATTCACAAATTTAAAATATAGAATTCAGTGGTGTCTAGTATATTCATAGAATTGTGCAATCATCAGCATATCAATTTTAGAACATTTTTATCACCTCAAAAAGAAACCCCATAATCATTAGCAGTTATTCTACATTTCTTCCCAACTTCTCCAAGTCTGGGCAACCACTACTTTACCTTTTCTCTATATAAATTAGTCTATGCTGGACATTTCACATAAATCCTATAATATATGGTCATTCCTGACTGGCTTTTTAGCATGTTTTTGAGGTTCATCTATGTTGTAGAATGTATCGGCACTTAATACATTTTTATTACCAAATAATATTCCATTGCATGCATAGACCACATTTTTTTATTTCATCAGTTGATGTAGATTTTTAGTTGTTTCCACTTTTTGGCTCCTATGGTAATAATATCCTGCTATGAATTTGATGTACAAGGTTTTGTTAGGGTTTGTTTGTTTGTTTTTTTTCCATTTCTCTTGGGTATATACATAGGAGAGCAGTTGCTGGGTTAGATGGAAACTCTATGTTTAACCTTTTGGGGAACTGCCAGACTGTTTTCCAAAGCAGCTATGCAATCAGTCATAAAAACTGTCAGTGCTAATTTATTCACTCATTTGGGAAATACTTATTGAAAACTTACCATGTCTAATTCCATGTTAGATATTAGTGGTACAATGGCAAGTAAAAGATTCTCCACCATAATGGAGATTATAATTTATCAGCAAAGAGAGACAAAATAATAACATTTGGGTTAAGTATAATGATAGGCAAAGCACAGAGTACATAGGACCAGGAAATAGAAGGACTTAACCTATTTAGATGCCTGGTAAGATCTCCCTGAGGAAGAAATGTTTTCACAGAAACTCAAGTAGAGCAATAATTGGAATTAACTTGGCAAAGAAGGAAGAAAGTGTTTAGGACCTCATGCAAAATCCTAGAGGTAAGGAAGGGCCTGTTCTGCCTGAATGACCAAGAGAAATCCAATGTAACTGTACACTGTACAGTGTGCCAGGTAAAAGAGGGTCAAAATTGAGTCGTGCAAAGTAGACAGGGACCACTGAAAGGTTTTTAATAGAGCAGAAACACAATCAGTTTGTGTTCCTTAAAGAACACACGTGCTTCTCTACCTGGAGAATGGATTGGAGGGAAGCAAAACTAGAAGCTTGAAACAAGCCTGGAGGTTATAGAAAAAGATAGTTGAAAAGTTAGGTGGCCCAAGCTACAGTAGTGGTAGTGGTCCTGGGGGAACTAGATGCAATCAAGAAACACCCTGAGAGTAGGATCAATAGGACTTGGTGATTGATTGCATACAAAGGGCAAGAGAAAGGGAGGACTCAAAATAGATTTTTTATTTAGGTCCCGGATGGATGATAATGCCATTTACTAAGACAGAGTTATAGGGAGTATGCCAAATCATGATCCACAGGTCACTGAGCAAAAAGGCATTTCCTGTATTCCCACTGTATGCAAGGCACTGGGCTAGAGCTATGAATATAAAGCTAAATAAAATATCATTCTGCTGTAGGCGGAATGATGATGCCCCCAAATGTGTCCACATCCTAATTCCTTAAGCCTTCAAGTATCGTTCCTTTCATAGTGTTCAGAGAAGAGTTAACATAGCAGTCCTAAACCACTACCTTGAAAAGACCTACTGGCTAGATTAGCCCCTTGACTAGCATCTGGGATTTCAGATGTTATGGGGTTCCCGCCACTGACTGATCAGAGTGGCTCACTGTGCCTATGTTTGTGCAAACAATATGACTTGTGGTAAACACCTGCTTTCCTCCTGGGAGTCTGAAGTTTTGGTACAAGGCAGGCAAAGGATGCCCCTGTGACCCGCCCTAAGAAAAACCCTAGACACTGAGCCACTAATGAGCTTCTCTGGTTAGTGATATTTTTATGTGTGTTGTCACAACTCATTGCTAGAAGAATTAAGCACATTCTGTTTTACTCCACTGGAAAAGATCCTTGAAAGCCTGCACCTGTTTTCCCCTAGACTTTGCCCCATGTGCCTTTTCCTTTGGTTGACTTTGCTCTGTATTTTTTTTTTTTTTGCCTTAATAAATCATGGCTGTATGACTATATGCTGAGGTCTGTCATCCTAGCAAAGCATCAAACCTGAGGGTGATCTTGTGGGGTGACCTCCAACACACATAGCGAAAAGGAATTCGCATATGTGATTAAGAGCCTTAATATAAGGAGATTGTCTTGGATTATCCGAGTGGGCTCAATGTAACCAAAGCAGAAGTCAGAGTGATGTGATTGCTGCTTTTGAAAACAGAGGAATGGGTCATAAGCCAAGGAACATGGGCAGTCTCTAGAAGCTTTAGAAAATGGACTCTTCCATAGAGCCTCCAAAAGGAAACCCGTCAACACCTTGTAAAACTCATTCTGGACTTCTGACCTCCAGCACCGTCAGACAGTAAGTTTATGCCGTTTTAAGCTAATAAATTTGTGGTAACTTGTCACAGAGCACTAGGAAACTAATATGGACGCCCTAAAGGACAATGAATTTTTATGGATGACACTAATACATAATCCCATAATATTTTCCAATTTTACTTACAAGCTTTAACTATCATGCACTATCTAGTTTACCATAACTATTCTCTTCCACAGGATAATGACAACATTTATCAATAATCAGAAAGTAGAGCCTTTCCATGCTACCCAGAGAAGGGTCCATACAGTGTTGTTCTGGGTTCTCATCATAACTTAAAGGGAAAGCTCCACAATATCTGGAGCCATTGACATCCTGTAAATTAAGGAGTACGGTGTCTTTAAGTGGTTTGCAGCAGGAACCCGCTTAGGCGGCACCCTTGACTTCCAGATGCAACAGGAGGAGTGATGGCATCTACATCATAAATCTGAAAAGAACCTGGGAAAAGCTCCTGCTGCCAGTTTATGTCAGTTGCCATTAAAAGCCTGGCTGATGTCAGCACCATATCACCCAGGAATACTGGCCAGAGAGCTGTGCTGAAGTTTGCTGCTGCCTCTGCTGCTACTCCTATTGTTGGCCGCTCCCCTCCAGAGATCTTCACTAACCAGATCCAAGCAGCTTTCCAGGAGCCACGACTTCCAGTGGTGACTGACCCCAGGGCTCACCACCCGCCTTTCACAGAGGTGTCTTAGGTTACCCTGCCTACCATCGTTTTATGTAACCGAGACGCTCCTCTTTGTTCCGTGGACATTACCATCCTATGCAACACAAGGGAACTCACCCAGTCGGTCTGAGGTGGTGGATGCTGGCTTGGGAAGTTCTGAACATATCTGGCACCATCTCATATGAGCTCCCATGAGCTCCCATGAGAGGTCCTGCCTGATCTCTAGTTGTGCAGAGGTCCTGAAGAGAGTGCAAAGGAAGAGCAGGCTGCTGCTGAAAAGGCTGTGACCAAGGAGGAATTTCAAGGAGAATGGACTGCTCTAATTCCCAAATTTACTGCTCCTCAACTCAGACTGATCTGAAGGTGCAGGTGGCCTCTGTGCCTGTAGAGCCGCTCCCCACGGAAGACTGGTCCACAGCTCCCCCTGCTCAGCCACCAAATGGGCAGGAGCAGCCAGAGTGGTCTTCAGTTGGTCTTCCACAGACTCTTAAACAAAAAGTGGAAACAAGATTGGTGGAAAATAGTTTCTGAAAAAATAATAGAAGTAAAGAAAGAAAAAAGAAAGTAAAATTTAAAGAAACAGTTTGTTATAAATTACAGTTATAAAAGTAGGATAAAACTGGTTCACTGGACATTCCAATTCTTATCTCATATTGCACATAACATGGTGCAATACAAAATTTAAATGACAAACTGGTATATCAAGTCATGAGTCAGAAATCAAAATATGTAGTGTTAGTGCCTGCTTTAAACAACCGGGGCAGGGGGCACTGGGAACAACACCCTAACTGGCAGTGTATCAGGTTAGAAAACTCCAATAGGTTTTTCTGATATAAAGTAAAAACTAACATGATTTTAATTACTGTGAGACAGAGTTAATTGATGAAATGGTCAATAATACATACAAAACAAGGTTTCCACTACCAGGAAAACAGGTGTCTGCTTGATGGAAAGGCAAAGTTAGACAACACAACCGCCTTTAATTTCACAGTCTGTGATTCTTCATAAAAATTTTAAAGATCAATTATGTCCCATCAGTGTTAGATCCAAGCCAAACTAAGTGATTTATGTACAAATATCCTCACACATGGAGCAATTATTGATGGAGTAACTTATCTTTATTAAATATGAACTCAAGAGATTATATGGGCAAGTAATTTACACTTACGACTCTCTCTACACTTTTTAACACACCTCCACTTTCTCTTTTAAGAATACACACTTTAAATAACTAGAGGACGAGAGATATTGCTTTTGTCTTAGAACTAGATTAAACACAGTCGTTTAATACAGTGATTCAGATGTGTTCATAAAGTTTACGTGATATTATGTTTAATCCAGCTTTTCAAAATGAGAGCTTTCAGTGGTACTGCACAGCAATGAAAATTCTATTCCCTGAGAGTTGGCTTCATTTAGTCATTATACAAACATTCATCCAGTATTTACTACTACAATGAAGACAGAGGCATAGATGAGCAAAGGACAGCCTCTGACCTCAAGTAGCTCATAGGCTAAAGGTGGAAAGTGACCCAGAAACAGATAATTACAAATATGAGATAAAAAAACACAG
Organism: Micronycteris hirsuta; assembly: GCA_004026765.1. Taxonomy (NCBI): domain Eukaryota; kingdom Metazoa; phylum Chordata; class Mammalia; order Chiroptera; family Phyllostomidae; genus Micronycteris; species Micronycteris hirsuta. Next base: position 25,106 of record PVJI01014405.1, read on the forward strand.
TGATAGAGATATGCAATAGACAGGCACCTGACGAAGCCTGAGAGTAACATGAAGACACCCTGGAGTCAGGAGCATTTGCTGCTGGCCTTAATGACTGGGACAGGAGGTACGCAGACTACAGCAGACAGGACCAAGTAACTAAAGACAAAGAGGGAGTAAAAGCCCCTACTGTGTCCAGACAACCACAACAGCTGAATCTGCTGGGTGCGTGGATCATTTCTCGGATCACTGTAGACCTAGGTTTGAGTTGTCTCACGAATTACACAATTATTAATGAGTAATAGCTGAAGTGTCATAACATGGTAGACATTCAGTTAGGGAAAAATATATTTAAAACTCATTTTTGTTTTAACAGTACCATATGGATAGATCCCTCGACACTACCCAATTTACTAAAAGCAGTTAATGTTTGGAGTCAATGTAATACTCTCCCCAATTTTTACTGCCATTTTTACTGTATCCTGAGTGATTTTATATTTAAATGTTTAGGCATGGAGAATCGTAAGTCTTCGTTTGCTATCTTCTTAGACTGAACACCACAAAAGAAAAATCCCTTGGAAATAATATTAAGTCTCAGAAGAATCCAGGAAAATACCGCCATGCAGCCTAACACACCAACAGCATTACTAAATCCTTATTGTCCCGCAACTGTCCTGTCATCCTGAGCTGTGAATGAGCTGAAGTATATCTACAAAACCCACACCTGTGGAGACAATCAGATTAGTAGGAATGTACTCCTGGAGCAGACTGCCGCAACGATAAACTTACCCACGCATTACCCTAGAATACCCAGCACTTAAAGAAAACCCCATAATAACTGGACTAAATAATACTACCTTGAAAAATGGTGATAATACGTTATATAACCAGCTAATGAATCAATATGTAAATAGAATAGGTAGAATTAACTAAATGCCTTTCCAATTACATTCCCAATAACCTATAAGAAAATCTTATCACTATTCAGTATATTCTTCATTAAAGTGTGAGATATAATATTAAGAACAATGTAGGCAGAGAATCTAAAGTAATTATGCTTTGCAAAAATCTCAAAATGCTTTTAGTTCCTTTAACACAGCTGCTGAAAAAATGTAAGGCAACTGGACTATCTTAATTTTTCAGGTGTAACTGCTCTATCAGAATATATTTTAAAAAAGAAGATCATGGAAATATGAAAAAATAAATTATCTTTTTGTAGCAAGATGTAATTCCCAGCTAAATGTAAACTCAGCAAATCAAAGTTTACATTTCACAATTGCATTTACATCAATCACATCCATCAACTGTTTAAAAGTCCAGTCTTTTTCTAAGACTAAAATACATTGTTAAGGATCATATAGTGACAGAGACTTAGATACAAAGATGTGGCAAATTTCATTTTGCTTATTCATCAGCCACAGGGGGAAAGAAAGGAGAAGAATTGACCATCTACTCTGGGCCAGACTGAACAAGGTCCTGGAAACACAAAAACCAAGTTATAAGAGAAATAGAAGCAAAGAATTTGGAGATGTGGAGACAGCTCCTTGGGAAACATGGAGACAGGTTCTCAGATGAAGGAACTTCACAGAAGAAGAATCTAAGCCTTGAATGTTGAAGTTCACCAAGCAAAGATGGAGACAAAGGAAATCCCAGTTTCGGGGATCAACAGAGGCACCAATATATGGCAAGACATGGGTTTGTGCAGGGAATTCTGTCCGCTCTGGTGCTGCTAGGACATGAGCGCATGTGTGGAAATGCTGGAGACAACAGAGTAGTCAGGACTTGCATACAGGATTGCGGCCGGCATGAAAGCAAGCAGGAGAACAAGATGCACAAAGATATGTGTAGTTTGAGTAGAAAGTCACGTGATGAGCTGGAAACGTGGACACAATTTAGAGGCTACCCCTATCCCAGTGAGAGCCAGTGGGGAACTTAACTAAGACAGTGAAAATGGAGAGAAGGAAATGGAACTGAAAGACATATCAGAGGCAGAATAAACAGGAATTGACAACAGAAGAGATACAGAGAGGAAGACAAACTTACTGATATAAAAGGATGGGATAACGCTATTTCATAGAGAAAGGGAACACAAAGAGTAGATTTATAGGGAAAGAAAATGAGTTCAGCATTTTTCTACACTGGGCACGCAGTACCCACAGGATGTCCAAGCAGAGATGCTCAGTGTATGATTTGCGGTTGGGACGGCAGAAGCAAGGAACTGATGTCGTTGTCAACTTTTTGAGAAGCTAACGTCTTTGAGGCCAGGGTCTTTGCCTTTTACTTCTTGTCCCCACTGCCCTACTTACTGTCTGGAATAGAGTAGACAGTCGATAAACATTTATTTAATTATATTTGTGAAGGAATAAGCATAAAAGGGAAAGATAAGGCATTAAGAATAGAACCCTATAGTTGGGGCACATGCCTGGGTTGTGGTCCAGGTCCCCAGTTGGGGGCGCATGAGAGGCAACCACACATTGATGTTTCTCTCCCTTTCTTTCTCCCTCCCTTCTCCTCTCTCTAAAACTAAATAAATAAAATAGTTTAAAAAGAATAGAACCCTATAACTATATTTGAGGCACAACTATATACAAAGAACAGGCAAAAGTAGAGATCCCAAAAATGGGAACAAGAAAATGTCAGAGAAAAAGGGAGAGAACCAGGAAAGAAATATATCTTAGATATCAAGAGAGAACAATAATGTATAGGGAACAAAACTGGAGAAATGTGCTGTAATTTGCTGGTAGCAAATTACAAAGAAGCTGACACCAAAATGCAAATTAATTCATTTCTAAAATATATTTACCTATGTGGGCAGATATCTACTATAAACTAGCTTTAGTGACTGCAAAATATTAATCTGGTAATTAACATTTACACTTACAAATTTCTCAAAATTATTCTATATATTTAGCACTATAATCATGCAGAGATAGATTGATTTAAGCCCATTAGCTAATAAGATAACTTGGACCTAGAGAAACACATAATGTGCTGGAGTTCCCACAAAAAATTGAAAACGCATTGTTCAACAGTTTATTATACATCTTTCATTATGCCGTTTTTATTTTTTAAATTTATTTTTTTAAAGATTTTATTTATTTATTTATTTTAGAAAGGGGAAGGGAGGGAGAAAGAAAGGAAGAAAAACATTACCTAATCTGTGGCTGCCTCTCGCACACCCCTACTGGGGACCTGGCCAGAAACCCAGGCATGGGCCCTAGATTGGGAATTGAACAGGCAGCCCTTTGGTTCACAGGCTGGCACTCAATCCACTGAGCCACACCAGTCAGGGCCATTACACCATTTCTCAATCAGAGTCTTTTGTTCTGAGCTCTTCATAAAAGCCTACCAGAGAAGCACTCCTACCCCTCCATTCCTTCTTAACATAAGAACCTCTAAACTGAGTTTTTCCCAACACCTCATCCTCTATGGATGCGGTTAGGATACTTTCTTCTCACCTTTATTTCTTATTCTCAAAAGGCCATTGCCTTTGTTGCAAATACTTCTCCAAAATGTATTTTCTTTGACCAGAAACTAAACTTAATCAGTCAAGTATCCAGAGAGAGAAAAAGACACAGGCATTTGCAAGGAATTTTATCTCCAAGAATCATCAAAACAATGGTTTGAAAAATCTTTAATCATCTAGTCCTAAACACTGCAAGCCTTACTGTTTCTCAGAATTGCCTGGGCTTTGTCCAACTTTCCCTGCTGCACTTGCATCTGACCCTGAGGAGCCCCAAAGAGCATGATCATGGCTGTGACACCTGGCCTGGGGTCACTGGCCTCCTGAGGGTTGAAGGGATCAACATATTGAGCTATATCTTAAGCCCTGTACGTCCAAGGGTTAACGCAGCAGGTCTAGGTCACTCAAACACTAAGATTTCTGAAGAGAGGACTGGATCTGGACTGCTTACGTCTGAGCACTTGGAATACCCTGCCTGATGTAAAAGTTTTTGTATGCCTGCGACCCTGAACCATGCTCTATCAGTTTGACCTCAGGGGGCTAGCCACTCAAGAAGTAAGGCCAGTTACTCAGGCGTGGTCCCCAATAAAAACCCTGGACGCCAAGACTTGGGTGAGCCAACCTGATGGGCCATACTCTGAGCACGTTGCCACGCATCATTACTGGGAAAATTAAACGGATCCCTGTTGAGCAGTCACACTGAGAAGGGACACCTGGACACTTGCACCTGGTTACCACTGGACTTTGCCCTATGCAGCTGTTTTCATTTGCAGACGCTGATCTATATCCTTCACAATAGACTAGGAACAGAGTATGACAGCTTTCCTGAATCCCACGAGCCTCAAGGCGGTCTTGGTGCCCCCAACAGAAGCCCGTTCGCGGCCCAACATGACACCCTTTGGGAAGCTCTGATCTTCGCACTGCGGCTCTGCCAAAGCCCACTGAATGAGAATCTCCATCCAGAAATCTTTATAGTTTACACATTCCCTGGGTTCATGTAACACAGCCAGTGAGCCACTAGTTTTAGAACAGTCTCTTACAAGATTTTGATCTAGCCAACCAGCCATGTGCTGCTTAAAAGGACCCAAAAAAGAAATCCCTACCATTTGACTTGTAAATTTCTAGAGAGAGGAAATTCACAGTCTCCCAAGACAGCCTTCTTTAATATTTAAGTGGTTCACATTGTTGAAAAATTTCTCCTTATGTGTATGTAAAATATCTCCACATGACTTCTCATCTTTGCTCTTAGTTACGTGTGATGAGGCCATTCAGAGTGAATCTCATCTGCCTTCCACATAACAGTCCAAACGCTGAGTTTTCCTGTTTCTCCTAAGTCTTCTCTGATCATCCAGTCTATTAAATCAGGTTCATGGAAAAGGAGCTCTCCAGCAATCGTCTGTATCAAGATCTTCAGGACAATAACCCTAAAATATGAATATGTAACAAATGTATTGGTCAGGGAAAGAGGTCACCGGCTTTTTAATGCTCACGTGAGGGTATGGGTTTATTGTCATTGTTGTTTAGAAAGAAAAGAAAGGAGAGAGAGAGGGAAATATCGATGTGGGAGAGAAACATCAATCGCTTACCTCCCTTATGTACCCGACCAGGGATTGCATCAGCAACCTTCTGGTACACAGGATGACACTTCAACCAACTGAGTGACCCAGCCCGGGCAAGAGGTGACACTTTTTAAGTACTAAAATCTTTATTCTAAAGCTTTATTCTTAGAGTTATAATACTGTATCAAACACATAAAAACTGGTTTAACAATAAAAACTATATGTACATTCAATATATATACATGCTGATGTCACAAAATGTACAGATTTAAAGAAACATCAGTGATGGTGTTTGTTTGATTGGTTGCACAGAAATCAACTTAGAGAGTCTATTAAAAATAGAATAAACTCTGGGGAATAATATCAGTCAAGTGGAGAGGGGTGATATATGCTCCCGAGGGAAGAGAAATTACTTTTCTGATTGGTGAACTTTGGAAAAAACCTTAAGCCAGCAAGGTAAGGCACCTTCCAGTTCTCTTTCATAGTTGCCTGCCTGCAGACAATGCATTCCACCTGCTCTCTGCCATGGGGTAAGGCCCTGTCTCTGTGCAGCGTGGCTTGCGGCTGAGCAGCTCTTTCAGTGATGGGCAGCTAATTCTGCCTACGTCAGCAGTAAAGTATTAAAATGAATACAGCCAGCCATTGCTCCAGTCCTTCAATGGAGCTTCTATTGTTACAGTGGAATGAGCAGCCAGAGAGGAAATAAAGGTGGGGCCCTCGCCATTGCAATCTAACAAAGAACTTAATACAGGAGGCTAAAAGCAAAAGCTCACTCATTGACCCAGTAATCCTGAGCCTGGTTTGATAAGGCTGCTAGGCTTTCCAGACAAGTGAAACTACGATAGTGTAGGAGGGGATGCCCTCGAAAGTCCATGCACATCATCTCCACTAGCTGGGAGAAGGAAAATCCTGAGACTGTGTATTCATCCCAAGGCTTGGAAGGGGGGGAAGGAGGGGCCTACCGTGCCCAAAGAAAGGCCCCATAAACAATTTTGGTTAACTGCCTGCCTCTCATCACATATGCAAGATGAACAAATAAAGTCTGGAGCAAGACAAGTATTTGGGTGAACAGACCCCCACACATACCTACATTTGGGTCATCACATCTCACCTTTACCCACCAATCAGAATGGACCTCAGCCCCACCCCACCAACTGTATACTCCTCAAGACAAAAGACTCACTCTCTCAGCCTCCGGGCTCTTTTTGCCACACGGAGGCTCGGGTGCTGGTCACCCGGCCTCTGGCCACCCTACTTCTAGCCAACCTTGCTTTTGCTTTCCTATTAGAATTTAGCATTAATAAACTTTGCTTGCATGCTAATAGGCTTGCTGTCCTGTAATTCTTTATTGCGTCGGCAAGAAGAACTGAGTTCCTGGGGGTCTCTCCTGTAACACGATCAGTAATAATACTGACACTCTCTCCAAGTGTCCGAACCCTATGTATTTCCTGTCAATATGTTCAACCTTGGGATGGCAAAAATAAGGTTGCTTATTGAGCCTCTAAAATTCATCTTCTTTTTCCATCCAGGCTTCACCTGGGTCACAAGCTTCTGTATTTACACGATTGTGAATGTAATATACAAGGAGTATAAATTGATCCTCCAAAGTTAGAGCTCCAATCCCACCTTCTCCTTGACACTGTCCTGACCCCTATAGATCAGATGGAAGTAACCTTTACTCTGTTACTCATGTAGGACCTTTAACTTACTCCTTGCAAAAGTTTATTTCCATTTCATATTCATATATTATTGGTTCACAACCCTGGCCAAGAGCTTTCCAGGAGTATTCTGAAATGGGCCCCCGTAATAGGAGTGCAGGAAGAAACTAAAGAAAGAGGCAGGCTATTCCAAATTGGTAGGTGGCAGGTTCAGAAACAAGGGGTTTTCCCAGGTTTGTCTTGGGCAAGACGAGTAGTTTTCCAAACCTGCCCACCAAAACTCAGAATTTTATATAGAGATCTTAACTGGGTTCAGTCACATTCCTAGTTCAGAAGTCTCAATACCATATTTCTATTTTAAGGACATAGCCTTGGAGCACCTTCTGGGCACATGGAAGGCTGACAGAATGCACATGCCAAGGCACAGGAGATGGACTGGGGAGCCCTCAATTGCCAGGATCCAGGTTGTGGGTCAAACCAACAGTCACGTTTTGATGACCTTCCCCAACATATACGTATTTCTCACATGCATTATAGGACTGTGAATTTTTTAGAGGAGAGGATCTAAGTGTTATAGTTCTCTTTTCTGCCCCTTGGATGCTTCCTTAAGTGCCATACACAGAAGAGGCAATCAATAATTGTGGATGGCCCAGTAGTCCTTCCAAGCAGCTCGTACATCCACAGTTGAGATGGTTTATGGGGCACATTAATTTCACAATCTATAAATAACTAACTTCTCCTCATTTCCAATTTGATCCATAGCTGGATACAAAGCTTACTGCTATGAATTCCTGCCTCTCCACAGGGCTCCCCTGCTACTTTAAGTTAGGTGCCAGTGTGCCCTTGGAGCATTTCTTCCGTCCATTTCACATACAATTACATTCTTTCAATTCACCACACACCAAGGGCCCTGGCGTCCTGGTGTCATCCATTCTCATTGCATTATTAGCCAAGCATCATGGAATTGTGATAAGCTTGGCATGAATGCCTATGGAAGGTCCCTGTTTCCAAACCTCTTTACTAAAGACAATTTGATGTGAAATAAAGCAAGCAGGTGTGGCAATGTACTCTTTCCTAAAGCCAAAAGAATATTGGCTACAAAGAGGTCCAAATACCACACCCATACCATAAACAGAGCAAATTTTGCTTTGTTGACCTGTGCATTCTTTAAAGGCCTAGCTCTCTTCTCTGCTATAAAATCTGTTGGAAAATTGCCTCTGAGAGCCAACTATAAAAGCCAAATGTTTCTGTGTAGTGTGGAGCCTAGGAGAAGAGTGTTAAATAATCTGAACTTGTTTTATTCCCCCTACTATGTTCCTATGATTTTTTTTTGTTTTGTTTCGTTCAGGGAGTCCAGCTGGGCATAGAACCTTCTGGCTGAACTGCAAAGGCATCAGGATGCAGAATATAATTTAAGATATCCAGTAAAGCTGACAAGCAAAGACACTAATGGAGACTTGGGGTTAAATAAGCTGGTAGAATCAGAAATATCAGGATCTGGGGACTTCCAGCCAAGATGGAGGTGTAGGTAGCACTGTGCCTCCTTGCACAACCAAAAGAGGAAAAACAACAATTTAAAAAAACAAAAACAGCCAGATCTGACAGAAAACTGAACTGAGTGGATGTCTGACAACCAAGGAGTTAAAAAAGACACATTCATCCAGACTGGTAAGCGGGGCGGAGCCGGGTGGAGAACACTCAGCAAGACGCGGTTTGTAGAGCGGTACCGGCAACACTCCAGCTGCCTCGAGAGGCCCGTGGCGGGTGCGCCTGGCCAAAACGCGGCGGGTGTACTCAGTGAAACCAGGGCTGAGACTGGTGGACTGGGCGGTCCCTCATTCCCGCGCAGATAAACCGGGAGGAAAAGCTGAGGAGCAGAACAGACCGCGCAGCCCACCAACACAGGGAAATAAAGCCTCAAACCACCAATTGAATACACCCGTGGGGGTTGAGGCGGCAGCGGAAGGAACTCCCAGCCTCACAGGAGAGTTCATTGGGGAGACCCACAGGGACTTGGAACTGTGCAGGCCCGTCTACTCACCCCTGAGCCAGCAAAGAAGGACCCAACTTGCTTGTGGGTAGCTGGGGAAGTGTGGAGAACAGAGCAAGCGCCATTGTTCTCTCAGGCCCTGCCCCCACAGACAGCGCCACAACACAACGACAGGGGTTACCCTGCCCTGGTGAACACCTAAGGCTCCGCCCCTTAAAGTAACAGGTGCACCGAGAAAAAAAATAGCCCAAATGAAAGAACACATCAAAGCTCCAGAAAAAATACAACTAAGTGATGAAGAGATAGCCAACCTATCAGATGCACAATTCAAAGCACTGGTAATCAGGATGCTCACAGAATTCAATGAAAAATTATAGTAATTACTTGAACAAATGAGAAAGGATGAGAAGGAAACCGGAACTCAAATCAACAGAGTGGACCAGCAGAAAGAAAAAAAACATCCAACCAGAAAAGAATGAAGAAACAAGAATTCAAAAAACTGAGGAGAGGCTTAGGAACCTCCAAGACATTTTTAAACGTCCCAACATCTGAGTCATAGGGCTGCCAGAAGGAGAAGAGGAAGACCAAGGGATTGAAAACTTATTGGAACAAATAATGAAGGAGAACTTCCCCAAGCTGGTGAAGGAAATAGATTTTCAGGAAGTCCAGGAAGCTCAGAGAGTCCCAAAAAAGTTGGATCCAAAGAGGAACACACTAAGACACATCATAATTACATTACCCAAGATTAAAAGTAAGGAGAGAATCTTAGAAGCAGCAAGAGAAGAGGAGACAGTTACTTACAAAGGAATACCCATAAGACCGTCAGCTGTTTTCTCAAAAGAGACTTTGCAGGCAAGAAGGGGCTGGAGAGAAGTATTCAAAGTCATGAAAGGCAAGGACCTACATCCAAGAATACTCTATCCAGCAAAGCTATCATTTAGAATGGAAGGGCAGATAAAGTGCTTCTCAGATAAGGTCAAGTTCAAGAAGTTCATCATCAGCCAACCTTTATTATATGAAATGTTAAAGGTATTTATATAAGGCATGGAGGGATATCAACAGGGGAGTGGTAGGGGGAGAGAGGGGGAAAAGGTGCAGAGAATAAGTAGCATAGATAGTAGGTAGAAAACAGACAGGGGGAGGTTAAGAATAGTATAGGAAGTGTAGAAGACAAAGAACTTACGTGTATGACCCATGGACAAAAACTAAAGGGCAGGGAATGGGGGGTAGGGGTGGAGGGGAAGAAAGGGGGGAAAATGGGACAACTATAATAGCATAATCAAAAAATATATAAAAAAATAAGCAAAAAAATATCAGGATCTGGATGCAAAATAAACATTCAAGGTCAGGATGTAGGTTGAGGGTGATACAGGACATAGGCTCACAGGAACACAGTTCATTGGCCACCAAGAACTCAGGATAAGCAGAGGCCAGTATCAGAGAGGACAAAGTCTCTTCTTGGGGCTCAGAGCCTGGAAGGGAAAAGCAAATCAGCAGGGATATCCAGCTCACCTTGACCATGTAGGCCAGTCAAAGCCAGTTCGAAATACCAAAACCAACAATTGCACAGCAATTCTTCTCAAACGGTTCATGTCAATAGGAATTTTGTTGAAATTCAGATTCTCACGCTGCAGCTCTGGAACCAGGCCAAGAATCTGCATTTCTAATAAGCTCATGCCGCTGGTCTGCAGACCACACTTTAAGTAGCACCTATGTGCCAGATACTGCTTTATGTTCTTTGCATATGTTTACTCATTTCATCCTCATTACACATACCCTGCTGGTGTAACCACCAAGCAGCACTGCTCTTCCAAGGCTGTTCCATGGGTACTGTTCCTCCCTTCTCTGAGTAGAACTAGTGCTAAGCCGAGTCTGGATGCCCTGGCAAAGTTAAATCACTGTGATCATCACTCTGGTATCCAACTTAACTCAACACAAAGAGGAGGTAGCTCTCATAATATTCACACGGTTGAATAAAACCATAAAATCTGCAGTGTGCTGGCTACAGGCTCGTTACACAAAATGGTATGTTTGCATATACATGCTCCCATCATTTATTTATTGTATCATTTCTACCTGAACTCATCCCTGAGAACTGAAAATAGACAACAGATTAGCACAATGAACCATACACATGGATTTGCTCTCATTTTTCCCCCTGCAAAAGAATCTGGCCCAACTTCCTCCTCAAGACTTTATATCTTATCAGCCTCTGTGTTTGTACAGTTTTGCTTGTCTTTGTGAGGCAGAGAAATAATGGCATCTCCCGTGGATTAATATAACTGTAAAAACCCTGGTATGAAAGGGCCTCTGGGCTCACTGCCTGGCTTCTCCAGGCAACTAAAGATTCGAATTTTATTGAATTACAGTCTAATGTGGTCAGAGGCTATGATTGTGGTGGTGCGGGAGGAATGCCAGGCCAGTCACCTAACTTTGCACAGGTTCGCAGCAGCTCTCCAGCATTTAGCGACAGCTACCGCGACCAGCCAGGCAAGGGCTCCTTCTCAGCAACAGCAACCATTATGGGGAAACTGAGTTGGCTTCTTGCATTCCCAAATGCACCCAGGGAGGTTCCTCTCAGTCAAACACATGCGTGGAAGCAGAGGTCAGAGTAGGGCAGTGAGAAACAGGGAAATGATGCAATATGCCTCCCTGCAGGAGGAGAGGAAGACATGAATGTTTCCTTCTAAACAAGTAGGAAAAAATTACTCCCCTCCCCCTTTTGTGAAAATACTTCCACTCTTTAATACTTATTGAATTGTTTCTGATAAATTTATATCTTGGGCACAAAGTAATAACCTGGATAGTCAAGAAGCTTAAATGTGGAAAACTGCATGTGCCTTCAATGTCAACAACAGGCAAACATGTAGTGAGTTGCTTTTTTTGTGATGCTATCAATTGCATAAAAAGGAAGTAACTTTCCTATAACAACGTATTTTTTAAAGATCTGCTTAGATTTTTGAGGTAAATTAAACTATTATATGTATATTAAGTCAGACTAGGAAGTATATTATTATAATGCTTACGAACATCCAACTCACATCTGTACCAAATGTTAAGATAAAGTACTTTTTACTTATTATAATTGATTCTCTCAGGATAAGTGGATGTAAATACATATGCATGTTTGGATAATACAAGTATTTTCCATTTCACTGAGAGTTTGAAATGCAATAAAAATTTAACATGGTTTTCTTTTTAGATTTTCTTTTAATTCATTTATCAGTATAGCAGAATAGGAAATATTTAACTCACAAATCAATTCAGATGTGCAGAAATAATGTAACATCTTGATTTGTCTATAATTAATCAACCTTCCTCTCAAACTGATCAGCAAGAAAAAAATAACCTACATGTCTAGTCTGTTTATTTGAAGTCTGATCCTATCATTTAAATAGTACTTTTAAGTACCACTCAGTTTCTCTTGAGTAAAAGTGCTTCTGAGAGGCTCCCCCCCTGCTTCTCTCCATGAGTTTGCCTTGAGGTACTTGGTGCGGAAGAGGGACATGGGGCTTTGGGATAGTTGTGATCCTTGGATCCACACTGAATCTCACGCTGGTTTCTCCTTGAATTAGTGTGAAAGACAGTATCCCTTATCTGATTGAAAATTGTTGACACCTCCATCATTCAAAGCTGACTCTATGACATGTATAAGTTCTAGTTTATTCTCTCTAGCTCAGGGCCTGGTAGTGTTCCCTCTGCGATTCAGCCTCACCTCAGTTGGCAAAAGAAGGTGGTGTAACTCCTTTGAGGTCTAAGTTGGACTGTCCAGTCATTGTGCTAAGTGAACTAAGCCAGTCACAGGAAGACAAAAACTGCATGATTCCACTTATAAATGTGTGAGATGATAAAAAATATGTATTGGTCTCCTCCCCTAGTTCCTGACACAGAATACCTGCAACCTTTATAATTTCCTAAATAATAAGATTAGGAGCATATTTTGTTCTCATATTTGGTCTTTGACCCCAATTCCTGACACAGGGCTCCTGAAACCTTTGTGATTTCTGGGGTGATAGATAGGATTGTCTTTTATTCTAATAAAGGAGCTCTGAGTGGGCTCCTCAAGGTTCCCGGATGAGGGCTGGTCGCCAGAAAGGACAAGCCATGAATGGAAGCTTAAAATGTTCAGCTCTGCCCCACATTCTCTTGAGAAGGAAGAAGGACTGAAAATGGAGTTAGTGGTTCATCATAAATATGTAATGAAGTCACATAAAAGTACCAAAAGTATGGGGTTTGGAGAGCTTCCAGGAGGATGACGTGCAGCAGAAGCTCCTGCATTCAGGACCCTCCCAGAACTCACCCTATGTATCTCTTCATATGGCTGTTCATCTCAATCTGTTACCGTATCTTTAATAAACTGCTAAACGTGAGTAAAAGTTTCCTTGAATGCAGTGAGCCCCTCTAGCAAATTACTTGATTCCAAAGGGTGTTATGGGAACCTTTGATCTGTAGACAAGTCAGACAGAAGTTGTGGACAACCTGAGGACCTCCTACTTGCACTTAACCTGAGGGATTTGCTGCTCTGTCTAGGTAGAGTGTCAGACTTGAGTTAAATTGTATGACACCCAGCTGATGTCACCGAGGATCACTTGGTGGGGGGAAACCCACACATGTTTTAGTGACCAGACATGTCAGAAGCAAAGTGTTCTGTGTGAGGAGTAACAGAGAGACACCGGTGGAAAATAGAATTTTTCTAATATGTTATCTAAAATCATCAAAATCACAGGAGCAGAGATTGCAATAGTGGTTGCCAGGGGATGGGGGAAATGAAAATACAATAGGTGTAAAGTTTCAGTTATGCGAGATGAATAAGTTCTAGAGACCTGCTATACAGACTAGTGTCTACAATACAGTTAACAATGCAGTATTGTGTCCTTCAAAATTCGGTAAGAGGGTAGATCTCAGGTTAAGTGTTCTTGCCACACACACCCACACACGCAAAGGGACACAAGGAACCTTTCGATGTGATGGTTATGCCTATTATCTTGAGTGTGGTGATGATCTCATGGATGCATATATATGTCCAAATTTACCAAATTGTATACATTAAATATATAGCATTTATAACTCAATAAAGGTTTAACAATTAAAATACATAAACTGGATCTCCATTTGGCCTCAGCTCAGATGGCCCACACTAGAGCCCCCCTGGCCCTGGCACATTTCTAAGCTAGACTCAGCTACTTCTACATCCAACTGCGCCATCCTAAAGCCAAGAACAAGTTGGGAAAGCTAAACTTTAGAAATCAAAGTCTCCAAAGTCCAAATAGAAAAACCCAGGTGGGAAATTAGGGCACATGCCTGACCGATTTCCATATTTCTCTTACCTTTCTCTTTTACAGATTCCCCTAAATTTTGCTTTGAAAAAATTTCCTCAAGCCTTCTCTTCATACCATCAAGCAATATGACTCCTGGTGTTTCTATCATTGATAAAAATGTTAAAGTATAACAGACTTCTATGTACATGCATCTTTCATATCTGATTAGATATTTTATAACAAGTGATAAATTAATTAAAAAAAAATAGTTTCTCCCTGGATCTCAAAACTTACTTGAAAATCCCATTTGCATGTTAAAAGTTAACCATACTATACTATCTCTGTATAGCATATTATACTATGTATATAGGCTACTTGGCCTTGGGCTAACCTGGGAGAAGGTCTAGTCCTCAGAAAAGCACAAGAAAATAAGGCATTAATAAAATGTAAAATATCCCATTAATGACTCAAGACAAACTTAGACTGCATATGAAAATCATTGACCTATACTCTACATCTTTACTGCTTTACATGATTTTTATTAGCTTCTTAAATTTGAAACACATTTATTACTGGCCACTTGGTGAGTAATCATATAACTAAAGGAAGATCATAAGACAGGAAAGATTTTTCAGAGAAATAAAATGTAGTCTGTCTTCAGGGACTTACCGATTATACAGGATGGGGCAAAAGTCGTTTACATCTGTATGTGAAATAGAATTTATTCTTGTGTTATTAGTTATTAATTATTGTACATTTTTCATATGAACAAATGTAAACCTACTTTTGGCCTACCCTGTATGTAATAAAAATAATACAAACAGGGTTCTTCAACCCTATCCAAAAAGCCATATAAGGAAGAAGGCTGTGGAGGACTAACCTCCTTCCCCTAGTCCTCTGCTATACACTGAATTTTTGTGTGGCCCCCCAATTCATAGTATTAGGAGGTAAGGCCTTTGGAAGGTTATTAGATCAGGAAGGCAGAACCCTCATGAATGGGATTAATGCCTTTATAAATGGGACTTCAGAGAACTCGCTCCCACTTCTGCCCTATGAGGACAACGTGAAAAAACAGTAGTCTATGACTCTGGAAGCAGATTCTTACCAGACACTACTTCTCAGGCTCCAAACTCTGAAAAATAAAGTTCTGTTGCTGCTAAGCCAGGCAGTCCATGGTGTTCCATCCCAGCAGCCTGAACAGACTGAGCCTCCTCGGGTTGAGTCTCTGACAAAAGCTCTGGGGTGAGAGCTCCTCTGCTTCCCATCCAGCCAGGGCGGACGGAGGCCGCGCTCACCTGCTTTCTTATAGTTACGAGCAATGTTCCTTCAGGTCTGTGAAACAGCAGCACCAAGACCATGAAAGCAATGAAATTCTCAATGTTCCTTACAGAATGATGCGTTTCTGGACCTTTGTCATTGCAGTCGTTTTTCAAACAAAAACCACAGTAGCAAAAATATGTGACTTAAATAATCCAACATCCTAGCCATAAAACTGAGTCATTAGGAACTTCTGTTTTGCCTGGAAGAGCCATCACATTAAGCTGTCAAAGAGTGTAATAGAGACAGCTGGAGCCCATTACATCCCTTTCCCTTCTTCTGGGCGCCCGAGTAAACCACGTTTTCAACTCTCTTGCCGTTTGGCAAAGACCATGTGACGTGTTTCTGGCCCACAGAATGAGTGGCAGAAATATATGCTACTTCCGTGTCAGAATCCTGAATAAATCCCACACAAGTCTGGCCTAGCAGCTTAGCCTGATGGCTATAGCCAGCCCATCATGTTTTTGTAATAAATTTTATTGGGACAAAGTTACAGTTATAGCTACTTTTCTGTGGTCATTTTGAATATTTGCAATGAAACTATGTGGCTTGCAAAACCAAAATGTTAACTATTTCTCTTTTTAGAGAAAAAGTTTGCCAACCCTGTACTAGCCACTCTCTCTTCCCCTTACACAATAACTTTAAGAGAGCATATTTGAAGGCATTTAACTCACAATATAAAAGAAGTGTAAATTCTTGATTTAATGCATGTAACAAACCTTCTCCCCCTGGATCTTATGCGAAGAAAAATTAGTTTTTATTGCTCAATGTCACCTAGATTTTAGGATTGTCTCTTAACGATAGGTAGTATCTCTTTCCCCAAAGCCTCAGTGGCTACCATGAATATACCTGTGTGGTTTTGGTTAATAACTCTGACCTAAATTGGCCTGCAATTGGAAACATGTTGCTCTACAATGGAAATCACTCTGAAAGTATCTTTCACATCATGACAGTATACAAACTCTCACAACCTTTAGCTGCACAGAATCTAAACTAGCAGGTGACTCTAAAAATCATACAGTCATCTCTGTGTTCTGTGTCCCTGCAAAATTCACAATGTCTACCAGTTTAACATGGGACTAAGAGGGTAGGTGACTCTCAGTCTCTGGTCGTCAGTGGGGAGTCACAGTTGAACAAGACTGTGAAAGTGCATGGCTCCCAGCAGGAGCACTCCACAGCACATCCCAGAAAAGCTGTTCACCTGGAAGGCCACGCAGAAGAGGAGATGGCTTCTACCCATCATCTCCCACACAAGAGCAGATGGGATAGGGAAGCACAGGAACCTTTGCAACTATGCACATGGATTTCCCTAGGCAGAAAAACACCTGCTGTCCTTCAACAAGGCAGGAATTTCCAATATTTTTAGTCACATCGTCTGATGTTACTTGAGAACTAAAATTTGGATCCTAAGATTAGAGGAGAAACCATCTCCGTCAAGAGCCAGAGATTTCTTGACTCAGAGAACATGGAAAAGTAGAACATAAAATGACTCTAAGACCTTCATTACCTCGTTCCTGTGCAGGAACTGTAGCCAGAAAAAGCACAAGATCATCTTCAATGGAGCCAAGTAACTCTGCTGACAGCGGGGCCCCAGTAAGAGGTTAGCTCTGAGAATGAGTTCTCAGTAGGAGCAGTGTGTCCTGAAGAGGAGAGAATAAACTCCCTTCTACAATCGGGTGCCAGGGAAGTCAGGCGGGTGAGACAAAACAGCCAGAAGGATAAGCACACTTCAGATTTTAAGTTGTCCCATCTTGGATGGTTTGGCAAAAAAATCCAGGAAAGATGGCAAAACAAATCTGAAGTTGTGCAATCCCTAAAAGAAGGAAGAGATTCCAGATGCTCCAAAGCCTGTACTTCTGAAGACTGTTAAATTATTTACAAACTCTCTCCAGGCCTGGTTTTTAGCAGGCATGGTATATGTTATGTACGCATAGTTATCTTTGAATTGCAGCACAAATGCTAATCTGTGCATATTGATTTTTAACCAGAATTTTACTTGCCAAAGGACCTATGAACATTTATTCTATGTACAACTGTCCGTATAGGAAATCTCTTTAAAACATTTTTTTAACAACATATGTAGATAAAAGTAATATCTTACCTAAGCAAGATTTTGTGATAGTGATTCTCAGAAGAAACTATTTATTATCTTTTAATCTTACTATGAGACTGGTCAGAAAATTGTGACAATGCAAAAGACAGACAAAAAATCAGCACTTTTTTTTTTGCCCTGGCTGGTGTGGCTCAGTGGATTGAGCGCGGGCTACAAACCAAAAGGTCGCCAGTTCGATTCCCAGTCAGGGCACATGCCTGGGTTGCAAACCAGGCCCCCAGGGGGGCCATGTGAAACGCAACCACACATTGATGTTTCTCCCCATCTCTTTCTCCCTCCATTCCCTTCTGTCTAAAAATAAATAAAATCTTAAAAAAAAAAAGAAACAGACCTATCTTAAAAAAAAATCAGCACTTTTAATCAAAGTATATTCTCACTGTCACCCTCCTCCCTTACAAAGCATCACTTCCCTGCTATATAGGGAGAGAAGAGGTGGGTTTTCTGAGCCTGTCCTGTACTGCTTGCTCCACAGTCTCCCTTGCCCTGACACTCAAGAGCACCAGAACAGACCCACCTGATGTCCCTTAGGGCCCCGATACGCAACCTATTCCTTTGTTATATCTCTGGAGAGCTGATATGGAGCAAGTCACATTTCCCTTTACTCTCACTTTATTCTTAACACTGCCACACAGCTGTGCAGGAGCATTCAACCCTACTCAAGGGCTGGAGAAATGAAAGAGAATTATGCATGGGAGAAAACTGAACTATGTAGTAAGCATGGCTTTTCTCAGAGTCAAAAAAAAAAACCCAGAAAAAACAAAACATCAGGATGAATAAACCATCCCAGGATTCCCTGAACAGTCACAACTCACTCATGACCTGTCTCAGCAGTTCTTCTGGGAACTGCACTTTTCTGAGTTCTGCACTTTTCTACTACTTTCTTTCGCTCCCACTCCCAACTCCACGTGTGGCTGGGCACCCACCTCAGGGTAAATCCCACTGTATGTCCGCAGGTGCTGCTTTGAAACCAGATTCATCTCTTTCTCCCAAGTAATGCATTTCTCCAAATCTGATTAATTTGGCCTAGAAGTAAATCTTAGAGGGCTTCAGCTGTGTATGGTACTTGGCTTGAGGAATAAAGTATAACCTTGATACTCCGAAGTCCTCCAGAACAGAGAGGTCACTTTCAAGCCTGGCACCCTTCACATTTCTCCACCATGTGACTTTGAACCGGACTATTTGATTTTCCCAACTATTGAAACACTTGCTCACCTACACACACAAATACATATTCAATCACAAACATATATGATAAACATTAAATATCTAAGTATGTGCTAAATAGTACTGAGTCATGTTTCCTTTCCTTTCATTTTTTTCCTTTGATATTAAATTATGTCTGCTGAGACCTGCTGAAAATATAAAGTAGCCATGGTTCAGTCATCCTTCTCTTAATAGCTGCTCCTTTAACAGCACAATGCCTGGCCCTGGGTCAACTTCCAAGCCTGACAGCAGCAAACTAGCCGGGCCTGATTCGCCTTCCCTGGCCTTCCAATTAAAGACCCGTGAAAACAGAAAAAGACTCAAAGTTGTAACAATTTCAGTAGAGAATATCAATACAGGCATTCCCAATTTGGAAAAACAATTTATCTCTAAATACAAAGCAGATGAATGGATCTGAGAAATAATTAGCACCCGAGTCATTTTGAAAGCACTTCAATATGTAGAGATAAGAGGTGGGAAAGGGCTCGCAGCCACCCCTAATTGATACATTTGAAATTGCAATTATATCCCAGACAGCTGAGAGTCACTCCTGGCCACCCCAATCTACAAAGAAGCACTTTACCCCCAGGAGCTCTTGTA
>PVJI01014406.1:0-44290 GCA_004026765.1 Micronycteris hirsuta
ATTTCTTGCTGTTGTTCTTCTCCTGTGGCACCCCTATAATTTGGATATTGGAACGTTTCAGGTTGTCCCAGAGGTTTGTAAGACTCTCTTCACTTTTTTGAATTCTTATTTCTTCATTCTGTTCCAGTTGGATATTTTTCCCTTTTGTTGCAAATTGTTGCTTTGAGTCCTGGTTTCCTTCTTGTCGCTGTTGGTTCCCTGAATATTTTGCTTTATTTTATTTTGGGTATCTTTCATTTGTTTTTTTCATTTTTTGACCAAGCTCAATCAGTTCTGTGAGCATTTTGATTACCAGGGCTTTAAATTCTCCATCAGATAAGTTGGCTGTCTCCTCATTGCTTAGCTCTCTTTCTGAAGTTTTGCTCTGTTCTTTCATTTGGGCCATATTTCTTTGTCTTGGTGCACTGGTCTGGTTGTTCTGGTTGACTTTTTCTTTAATTTATTGGTTGTCAGAGTTCTATGCAGTTTGATTTTCTGGCACTTCTGGTTGTTTATTGCGTTTAGATTGGTTGTTATCTTCCTTTTGGTTGTGCGAGGAAGTGAAGAGTTTCTACCGATGCCTCCATCTTGGTCGGAACTAAGTATATTATTATCCCACCGAATATCAATGCTATGAACATCATAAGAGGTAAACAAATGGTGTAAATTGTTAAATCCCGCAAGTTAGTTGGTCATTGAACAAACTGATTCTTTGGGGCAAGTGGCATGAGGCCATTTCACCTGGTCAGGGCTGCTGCTAAGCCCATGCCATGGGTGACTGGGACGCGATTCTGTTGGGGACTTTCTGAGGAAGTGTGTAGCATGAACCTAGAAATTGTCCACTGCAGATAGAAGGGGTGAGTGTTTATCCACCAGCTCTGATCTCCTGTTTGTGGAGGGCAGTCCCACAGGGTGACATGTTATTGGTACTTTCATGATGAAATGGGCTTCTGGAGGCCTCCCAGGTGGCAGTAACAGAGAAACTGGGCTGAAAGCAAGACACGTGCAACGCAGTGAGCAGGGTGCTGCTGGCGTGTGCCTGTGCGCAGCTGGCTGCTGCAGAAGTTGCCGGAGCAAAATGCTGGGCTCAGACAGTAGCCTGTGGGGCACGGACTGCGCAACGTGCCGGCCTCCCAGATCCACCAGCTCCTCCCCAGAAGTGCCCCAGGCTTTCCCACTGCTCCTTTGCCCACATGGTTCCTCTTTCTAAGTCAGGTCACATTTCTCCCAGGCAAAATGGAAAATGGGTAATTCGTTTGACCAACATCCCATTTAAAGAGCTTTCCATGAGCTGTATTTACTGCTCTTAGCATAGGATTCTGGCACAAAGTCTAATGAATGTTGTTATTCCATTCACAATAATGTTATCTAATGTTAGATTTATTAGGTTCACAGTATTACTTACGTGTCAAGGGCAGGTTGGAGAATATTTGCTGGCTGGTTTGCTGTAGAATTTGTGTGTGGTTTATGCATTCATCTCAAACCAGCCAGACTTCTTGGGCTCCTCCCAAGGTCAAACACAGAAGTCCAAGTGCTCGTCACAAGATAAATGGGAATTACAGATGTTGGGGGATTAAAACATTCCTTTTTTTCAATCTGGGCTGTTTGTGGTTCTCTTTGTCCTTTTCTCTAGGTAAGTTTATTTTTCGTGGCTGCCGTTGCTAACTAAACTCTGTCTGCCTCATTTCCAAGCTCCAGAGAGGGGGACTGAATTTCTGGAGGTGGAATTGATGGTGTTACAAAGCAGGGCTTGAAGACACAAAGCTGGTTGGCACAGAACCCACTTTCCTGTGAACTCCATCTAGGAAATCTACATTTGGCTTTTTGGGTTCTCCACTTTGGAAGGAATTTTAACTCTGTTGTATAGTAAATGTGGCATGTGCTACCGAACACGTCATTCATTCATTCATTCAACAATTATTTCCCAAGCATTTACTACATGTCAGGGCTGGGCTCAATACTGCACACATGTGATCTCATTTAGTGTTCTCCATAACCCTCTGAGGCAGGCAGGCCCCTCATTCCACAGGTGTGGGTGGTTTGGTCAGAGAGATGGAGTAAAAATTTCTCCAACCCCTACCTTTGTGCTACTTTTCTCATGCATTTCACTTACACACATGTTATACACTCTACAAGACATTGCTTTTATATTTTTATTAAATAGTTAATGATATTTTATTGGCTGTCCTAAGGTTTAGAATATGCGTCTTTAATTTTTCAGAGACTACCTTCAAATAGTATATTATTTCACGTGTAGTGTAAGAACTTTGTCATGGTTTACTCCTGAGATTTCTTCCACCTTCCGTGCTACTGTTGTTATACGTTAGTTTTACCTAGTCTACACATCCACAATCTTTTGCTTCCGTTTTTGTTTTAGACACTCAATATTTTAGAGTGATTAAAAAAGACTTTTATACTTATCATCATTTAAATGATTTCCAGAGCTCTTGATTTTTTTGTGTAGATCCAAGTTTCTGTCTTATTTCATACTCCTTCTGCCTAAAAAACTTACCTGCTCCGGCTGGTGTGTCAGTTGGTTGGAGCATTGTCTTATACACCAAAAGGTCATGGGTTCGATTCCTGGTCAGGACACATACCTAAGTTGTGGGTTTGGTCCCTGGTTAGGCACGTACGGGAGGCAACCTATAGATGTTTCTTGCACATTGATGGTTCTCTTTCTCTCTTCCTTCCTCTCTTTCTAGAATCAACAAATACATTGTCAAAAAATTTTTAAAAAATGTTTAATGTCTTGCAGCACAGATCTACAGGTAAGTAATCATCTCTGATTTTGTTTTTTCCAAAAATTAAAAGAAATTGCTCTCATTTATGAAAGATTTTTTTTCTGGGGGTGAAGTCTGTTGACATTTATTTTTTCTCTCAATGCTTTAAAGATGCCACTTCATTGTCCTCTGGATTATATAGTTTCTGATGAGAATTCTGCTGTCATTTTTATACTTGTTTCTTAATTTCTTTGGCTGCCATTAAGATTTTTCTTTTTTTCTTTGTCTTTCAGTGTTTTGAATATGATCTTTTTTTAAAAAAAAATCCTTTTTGGGGTTCTCTGATCTTTTTGGATTTGTGACTTGATACCTTTCATTGGTTTTGTAAAATTCTCAGCCATTATCTCCTCAAAATAAATCTTCTATCTCTCTTCCCCCTGGAATTTCAACAACATGCATCTCAGATTATTTACATTGCCTCAAGTGTTTTTAAAACTCCTCATGGTTGTCATCATCATCATTGTCCTCCTTCCCTCTCTCCTCCTCCTCTTTCCCCTTCTCCAAATTCAGAGAGTCTGGTTCACATCCAGCAGACAGAGCCCATCTCTCTGGCCCTGCTGCAGGGGGAGGTAGCTCTTCCCAAGGCCTGGGCAGTGTGAGGAGGGAGTGGCGGAGGCAAAGAGGACTTCTTACTGCATTACTTATACAGTAAGTAGGTCCATTTTATCTGTTTTTTTTCTTTATTACTTGTGCTTTTGGTGTCATTTCTAAGAATCCACTGGAGTTTTAATGTCATGATTTACCTCTGTTTTCTTTTAAGAGCTTAAAGTTTTAGCTCTTACATTTAGTTTCTTGACCCAGTGTGAGTCAGTTTTGTGCATGGTGTGAGGCAGGGCTCCAGCTTTGTTATTTTGCATGTGAACAAGCTTGGATCTCCTCGTTCAGAGAATATTTGACTATTGTGTGGAGAATAGAGTGTAGGGGCAAGAAGGGGTAACTAATTTCCCACTGTTATGTGCTTATCTGCCTCTCACAAAAAGCATGCTCAAATGCCAGCTAATAGAGTTGAGGGAAGGGTTTAAAAGCACCACACTCTCAGAGCAGTTTTCACACCAGCTGACTCCTCCCCATCTTGCACCCCAGCCCATGGGCCTCATGTTGCTCCACTTGGGACTTGCTGCCTCTTCTGAGTTACTGATAAAAACAGCCGGTACTATTGGGTATGTCTAGGGTGTCGGGTAATCTTTAGTCTTCATGTCGACTCTCCCCCTATCTCTGTTCCACGGATGAGAAAACCGAGGCTCAGAGGGATGGCATCTGAGCCAAGCTGTAAGCAGGCCTGTCCAGCTCCGCTGTCGAGAAGTCTGCCTCCCTCTCCCGTGCACCCCATTCTCTCATTAGCTTGTTATTGTCCATCTCCCCACATCAGCTCTTTGAGGGCAGGGCCCTCACTATGTGCTGTGATGTGTTTCAAGAACCTGACTCAGGGCTTGCCCTGTGACAGGAGCTCAGTAAATATTTCCTGGATGAAATACCATCACAAGTCCTAGCCCACTTAATACATGGGTATTGGGGTTAAACCGTGGTTCACGTTCTTGTTCTGCCACTGAGAAGCTGTGTGACCTGAGATAAGTTAACTAACCTCTCTGAAACACAATTTCTCGAATCCATGAAATGCATATTCTACTCCTACCTCATAAGAATTATGGTGAAGATCTAAAGACACATGCACATAAAGTACTTATTGCAGAAACTGGCAATGTGTAGATGCTCAGCCTAAACTTGCTGAATGAATGAGTGAATGAATGAATGAATGAATGGATGGATGCAAGTTTCAAGTGGCCTCTGTTTCTAGGGAACCCCACTCAGTCTCTGTTTACTGGAAGCTGTGGGGAGGGACTTAACCTGGAGCTATAACTTACTGTGACAAACGACGCGGGACTATTATCTATGTATTTGTTTGTGTTTGTGGTGTCCTCACTCCCGTGTAGGTGCTGGGCATGCGTGGACCCTCCCTGCCTTGCTCCGGCTGTACCCCTTGCACGCCTGCAGCAGTGGCTCCCACAGGCAGGCTCATTTGCTGATTGGCTCATCTCATTTCACTTCGTGACATATTTATTGGAGCTCACCTGTGTGCCAGGTCCTGTGCTGGGCACCAATCACCTGTCCGTCCTGACACTGTCTACCCCACGTCGGGGGGAGGGGCCGGGGGCAGGTCCCCAACCTGGCCGGTGGACGGGACTTCCTCGTCCTGGTTATGGTTCTCCAAGGGCCTACCCGGGAGGCACTGCACTCTCCAGCCCAGGGGCCCGTTTGGTACTTGACCTTTGGAACATGCTGTTATGCAGTCCTGGGAGCCCACGTTGTCGCAGCTCCTGAAGCAGCTGAGTGAGACCGGGGTGGGGGGGGACAATCCAGCCTCCTTTTTTCATGAACACCTGTGTCCGCATGTGTTTCCTCTCCTAATTGGGACTGGAGAGGCTGAAGTGCGCAGGAGGGCGCAAGGACACCAGGCGGGACGCCAGCCGTCCCGCGCCTGCTGGCCAGAAGGTGGCGCTGTCCCACACTTAATGGAGCCGGAGGCGAGGGAGAGAAGTCAGTTTTCCCCCCAAAATACTGCTTTATGATCACGGCCAAACCTTGGGCATTTGGACTAGTTATCTGGAAGAAAATAATTCTGAAAACAAAACAAGTTAAAGCTTTCATTCAGTTTTGAATTCTGTTCACCTGAGCACTCGTCCTGGAAGTTAGAAGAGATTTCTTTTTTAAGCTCTGCCTGGAAATGCTGCAGGAAAGGCCGGTTTGTAAGTAACCGAGAAGGCGGCTCCGGGTCGCTCCGGGCTCTGCGTCCCCGGGGCCGTCGCGGAGCCCTCGGAGCCCTGGTCGCCTCGTCTGCGAAGCGGGCAGAGAAGCCCGAGCCCGGGCGGTTGCCGGAGGCCGGGGCGAGCGGGGCGGCGCCGAGCCGTGGGCCCGCGGGGGAACGCGCCTGCGGCGGCCGGCGGCGCGGCCCGCGCTGCGGGGACGCAGGCCCCCTCGCTGCCCCAGGGAGGTCAGATGCACGGGCGCGCCCCCGCGGGGAGACGGGCGCGCGGGGACGCAGGCCCCCTCGCTGCCCCAGGGAGGTCAGATGCACGGGCGCGCCCCCGCGGGGAGACGGGCGCGCGGGGATGCAGGCCCCCACCCGCGCTCGGGCCTGCGGGGGCGTCTTTCTGGAGGCTCTGGCCGACGTGCCGGGAGGAAGCTCGGGCACAGGGCCAGCTGTTCTCCGGGCGCGGTGGCACAGGCGCCGCCGCAGCGGCGACGAGCAGGGTTTCCCGAAGAGAGGACACAGGGAAGGGCATTTGCAGCGGACAGCACGGCCCAGGCAAAGGCGTGGAGCCGGCCCGTCTCAGGCACCGCAGAGGGGGGCCGGTCTGGAGGGAAGGGCGGTGGTGCGGGTGGGCTCCCGGGAGAGTGGGGACTTCAGCCCCGGCCCCTCGGCGCGGCCTGCGGCAGGCCCCGAAGGGTGAACCGGAGCAGAGGAACCCTCAGAGCCGGGGACGAGCCCACAGCGCCCGTCGTCTGCTTTTCTGAAGCCCGGTGAGAGGTGCGCGGGGAGGTGCCCCGTGGTTTTTCTCAGGGCCGGCAGACTCCAGCCTGAGCCTGTGTGAAGGGAAAGAACCATCCCATTCCGTAAACCTCGTGCTCCTCCCTTGATGCTTCCCTTCCTCCTCGAGGCTCGGGCGCCTCTGCCTTTCACTCCGAACACCTACACCGCTCCTCGCCCGGGAAAAGCCTTGACATGCCGGCCTTGGCATTGTCTCGGGACTGGAGGTCACGCAGGTCACTGCAGGAGGGGGGCCCACGGCCCTGCTCTCCAGCCTCCCCGCTCCTTCCTTACCCTCCTCGGTCCCCACCCAGCCACGGGAAGTGTGTCCCAGCCCCGTGTGAATCTCCAGGGCTTTCTGCGGAGGACCATCTATCTACATCATCTCTGAGACTGTTGTCTGAACTCAGTAAACAGACGTGGGAGAACTCAGGGGTCACTGTGGCTTATGGTCATTCTGTCACTTCCCCCCAGAACGTGAGCCAGTGAACAGTGGCCGCTGTCACAAGGGGCTCCTTCACCCTGAACCCTTACATGCGGCCCAGACTTGGAGCCCCTCCTGAGTGAGGTGTCTGCCCGCTGGCCCGTGGCTTTGTGTCCAGGGGCCGGGGTCAGCCATGGCCAGGTTTGGTTTGCTTGATTTGTTGCGACGGGGACAGTGCAGGGCTCCAGACCAGGGACATCACGGCTGCCTTTGAATGTTCAGATGGGACAGGCAGGAACCCACGGGTGGAAGCACCCTTGAATGCAAATGTTTAAGGTGAAGAAAGGGGCTGGGCGACCCTGTCCGTGGTCAAGGAGCCGTCTCAGCGGAGCGCTGGGAGGGGAAGCCGGCCCAGCGTCGGCCCCGCAGAACAACATTTTGGTTTTCACACTCGACACTGAGAAGCCATTAAATGGAAAGGAAACCTGTGCTCCTTCCCTCGCAGCCACGCCGGCCGCCGCCCGGCAGCGCACAGTGCGGCTTTTGTTCCGGTCCGGAGTGTAAAATTGGAGTGGCAGGTTGTCGGCGCACATTTCAGATTTCCTGGCTTTCATCAGCTGCGCCACTCGAATGACAACATTTAATCCCAAATGTTTCCTTCCCTTCCCCTCCCCCTCCTGTTTCATAAACCAGGGGGCTCCCCACCCCTTATTTGCAAAGTAGACTTTGTTTCTATTTCCTCAACCATAATGAAAAGTATATTTATGATTTTTCTCTCATGTATTTGCAATTACACAACACCCTCCTGAACATATTAAGGGGCCTTTCTTAGGAGAACTTGACTTCCTGGGATTCAGTTTTATTTAAGTATCACTTTGCTCATTTCTCCATCCACACTGACCATTTTAGAAAGAAGAGTCATATACATTTTACTTCTAGGGGTCGGATCTCAGAGTGAAAATTCCATGCCGTTTTAATATATATACCTGCACACATGCATACACACATGTATGCACACACACATATGTATATGAACATCTCCTGGTGGTTCTAGCCCTGGTACTGGCTGAGACGAGGAAGGGTTTCAGGCCTGAACTGTGGAAGAGGGTGGCAGTCCCAGGCCACCAAGGGTCTACAAAAATCAGGAATGTGCTTCTCTGTGCCTCTCGAAGACCTTTTAGGAATCTTGAGTTGTTCTCTAGTGTGCATGTGTGTGGGGGGCAGTGATGTGTGACATGGACATGCGGACACTCGTGTTCCTGATGTGTGTTCTGCCGGCAGGCGTGCCCTTTCAGCTGAAACGAGCTGCCACACCCATAGTTACGGCTGTGAGCAGGGGCTTCTGGGAGAGGATGCCAAAGGCAGTGGACTTCTGGGGGAGCCCTCAGTTACTTCTTGTGGACAGGGCTAAATAAAAAAAAATATTGATGAGCCTAAAATATATAATCTAGTTGATGAAAGTGAGGTTCTCAGAAAATTTCCCAAACTTTGGGATACCACATAAGGACACAGGCTCTCATTATTAAGTTGCAGCTCCGAGATCCTTTGGAGTTGGGCTCAGGCCCCAGGTCTGCCACATGCAGGCTCTGTGGCTGAAGGGACCTTCCTTAAGCTCTCGGAGCCTGGTGTGTAGAAGGGGGGGGGGCTTGAGCTGTGTCACAGGTCACAGGCTTGCTGTAGTGATTGCGTTAAAGCAGCTAAGAGCTGTCCGTGGTGCACTGCCCAGCCTGTAGGAAACCCTAAAATGAGATTTCTGTGTTGGCAGAGCCAGGCTGAGGACAGTGGGGTTTCTAGCTGCACAAGTTAAGGTGGCATCCACCTCAGGTGCCAGCCCTGCACTTGCACAACCCTGAGAGTGAGCGCTACCTCAGATGGTGCTCCTTGGGCACCCGCTCCCCCACCCTGGTCCTGGCCCTCCCTTTACCCAGATACACGTCTCGCCAGCTTTACCAGGTGAGGGGTGATTCATCTCACAGGGATTTAAACCCGCACAAGCCCTCCCGGGTAGTGTGAGCTCTTAGAAGTCAGTGACTGCCCCTTATTCATCTCATGCAGTTGCATACAGCACTCTGAATACAGTAGGTGCTACATAAATGCTTACAAATGTGAATTGAATGATGGGGTTACATGGTTAGTTTTTGGGAGGAGTGGGCCCCAGAAGACAGCTGTGTGTCTGGGCTGGGGGTGCCTTACATCTCAGAACCACACCCCCACATCATCAGTGGACAGGTGGCTGGGTGCAGGTCTCCCCTATCTTTTGAAATAAATGCTCCACACAGTGCCACAGCTTCCCATGGGACTTCTCCATCTGTGTCTTCTTCAGGCTCATTTAGAGCAGCCGTCACTTCCTCTGCTCTAAAGCCTCCCCATGCCTACAAACCCCCTGGACCAGGTGGCAGAATTCATCAAAGAGACCGAGGCGCCAACGAGGGGATGTGTTTGGGAGGTGGAGGAGGCAGATTAGGACCCAGCACCCTTGGGAAAACTGTCATGCATGGTAGACTTTGGGATGGAGCTAATGGGGAGATGCTTCAAGATTAAGCTGGGGTGTTCATGTCAGGGCAAGACAGTGGAATAGGTCCCCACAGGACAATCTGTACAGCCCAGGGGCTGTGGTTCCCAGGAGAATCAGGCAATTAATAATGGGAGTCTTGGGGCCCTGGGGACTGGCAGTTTTGATCGCCGGAGACGATGTGGTACCACGAGTGTGGGACATGACTGTGGGGGGCGAGTGTTCTGCGGGTTGGCAAGTCCATGTGCGCTGACTGAATAAGGGGTCTTGGTGGTTGGTTCTGCAGTTGCTGGGACATCTGTTCGGCTTTTGACCAAAAGCCAGTGGGAGGTCTGCCTGCCTGATCCCTGAAGATAGTCTCACCTGCCGCTCAGGGAGGAGACTGGCGAGAGCTCTAGAGCAAACAAACAGAGACCCAGCTTCAAGCGCTGCTGGTGTCCTGAGGGAGGTCTCTTTTCCACCTTTAATTTGGGGATTAATTTGTTTTAGAAGTTCCTTGGCTGCGGTGTGCATGGGTGTGCACGTGTGTGCACATGCGTGAGTGCATGTGAACACATGTATAAGAACTCTCAGGAAGGAAGTGTGTCACGTTCTTCTGAAACCAATTACCTTCCTGAATTTCCTTTCTGTATTTCGAGAATAGCCCTAGCTTGGGGGCACCTCTGTCACCTCTACAGTCTTCCTTGAAGAGATTTTGAAAAAATGGAAGGGGCTTGGGCCACCCCGGGGCCTTGTCCCCATAGTGGCTCCATGCCAGGAGTGTCCTCGCCTGTGTCTTTAGAGTTTTATTCACCCCAAGTGATGATCTTGGTTAATACAAATACAGAGACAGAAGCTGGGAGTTCTCTGATTTCTGCCCTCAGCCCCTTGTTATTAGTGAGTCACTCAGACATAATAGCTCACTGTTCAGCCTGTTCCATTGGTCCCCACCGCTGCAGGTGGGGAGTCAGCGCTGCACCGCTTTCTCCTCTGGATTTATTAATTTTAATTTCAGGTTATGAGTCACCAAAGACTCTCTTTTAAAAATGATTCCTGAATTTTCATGATTCAATAGCTGGTATTCGTTATACACGAGTTTCCTTTTTGTTTTGCTTTTTTTTTTTTTTTTGGTGGGGGGGGTCTGGATTACTTTATAGATTATACAAACCAGATAAGAGTATATTTTCAGGGTTAATGATTCAAATGAGTCTGAAGTTCAGGCTGAAAAGTTCTCTCTGCATGAAATTACCCTAAATGGTTAGATGCCTCCTTCCATGTTCTTTCTAGGCACTTGAAATGGGCGGTGGATGGCAAGGCGTCTGTCGCTGAGCGCCGCATCAGCTGATAATTGTGCATGTGTCCGCCGGCTCGGCTAGCATTTCTGAGCGCCTCTGTGTACCAGCGCGGCGCTGGGAGCCGCGGGGCCAGTGACGAGCAAAGTGGCCCCCATGTGCACGCTGTGCTGGGACTTGAGTTCCTGTCATTTAACAAAATGTCTCGGCGCCCTCTCCACGGCCATCCTTGCATGTCTGCGCTGTACTCTTCAGTGTCTAGAGGTAACACCGAATTTTGATGGACCTTAAATTGATTTCCAATAGATTTGCCATTATAAAAAAATGAAGCAATGTAGGTCTTTATGTACTTCTCTTTGAGCACCTGCGTGTTTTCCAAGATTTAAAGATTCTTTGGCTGGTGAGACACCACACACTGACCCTTGGATGGTGGACACTCCAGTTTGAATGCAGAGTCTTCAAGTACAAGTTTTCATGGAGTCTTCACTGCCGACTTAGGAAGCAGGTACTGATACCCCTACTGATAGATGGGTGAGGAAACCAAGGCTCAGAGAGGTCAAGAAGCTGGCTCAGGCTCGTACAGCGTGGCAAGCAGCAGGGCCGAGCTTGAATCCAGGCTTGGTGGTTCAGGCTTTGCAGCAAGAACCTTTCGTTTCAACCACGTCTGGACTTGGGCTTCTCTGCTCCAGGTCGGACTCTCTGGGAGTCTTCCTGAATCTGTGGGGTCGACACATTCGTCTCTCCAGTTTCAACAGAAAGCCGGGTCGTTCCGCACCCCGTGTCGATTTCATGCCTGGAACAAGGGTGTGTTCCCGTTCCAGAGGTGCTAAGCCGCGACTCTCCTGGACCGTTAGAATATCACAGTATGAGCAGCTTCCAAACGTCCTTGTCTGCGTCTCCCACAGCCCCGACACCTGGGTCAGGGAAGACCATTCCAGGGGAGGAAAGATGCCCTTTGAATCGTTCTGTCAGGCACATGCCACTCTGCTTGAATTATTTTTCTTGAAGGCGAACACTTTTCAATAGTCCAACGCCAGGGTTCATCACTCGTGAGAGTGCTTGACGAGTTGCTGTTTTAAAAATTAAGTACGTGGAGTTTGCAGAGTGGCCGCGGCCTTTCAGTTTTTTAATTAAAGGTTCAAAAAGTGCTTTCACGCTCTAATCCCCGGGGGGAGGGGAAAGGCTGTTTGTTCTGTCCCCGGGCCTCCAGGAAATCTGGCCCAGACCACCTACGGGAAATTAGCCTGAGACCTCAGCTGAGCGGGAGGCGACAGCAGCCGGGCAGCCTCTCTGCGCTCAGCCCGTCCGCAGTTCTCACTACATAATCTAATCTTTCAAGGCTGTTTTCCTCTGGAGAGGCAGGGAGCTGAGTAACCAAACAGACACAATGCTGCTAATCCCTCTTTCCTGAGGTTGAACGGTTTAACTCCTTGCCTTCTGTTTTTTTACATTTTTATTTAATCTTTATTGTGTTTTTTCCATTACCATTTCGTCCCCTTACACTCCGTTCTGTGCAGCCATCAGCACGCCATTGTCCCTGTCCACAAGTCACTTCTCCTTTTTTCTCAGTCCCTCCACCCCTAACCAAGTGCCCCCCACCCCCCGCCCCAGCTTGTCTTCTGTTTTAAGCAGGGAGCTCAAGGTGGGCTGTTGGGATCGACGTCAGAGTTTTATAAAACACATTTGGTTTAATACTCTGTGCCAGTGGGGTAGTCACAGCTGACCCCGCTCAGTGTCCCTGGTCCTCCTGTGGGCCTGGCACGGCTCTAAGCTCTTCCAATAGAGTAACTTGGTTGCTCTGACCCGGGAGGTAGATACTATTACTGCGCACAGAGACGTTAAGTTACTTGCCCAAGGTTGCACAGTGTGGAGGGAGTTGAGGGCTGGGATTCAAACCCAGGTCGGCTCCTTCAGAATCCGTGGTCTTGACCCCATGCTCCTCATTAAAGAGGGGGGCTCAGGGTAACTGAGTGCCCTGCCTAGTCAATTTCATTTCATTCATTCATTCGCCCGTTGGCATTCAGCACCTGCTGTGTGCGAATGCCAAGGTGATTTAGATAGTGGCACTCATTGTTCCCTCCTCCCCCCACCCTGGGAGCTGGCAGCCAAACATGGAAATGAATAAATCTAGAAATAATTTTGATGAAGGACAGCTGAGGCCAATAGCTGTGCAAGCGCCAGAGGGATCCAGCGGGGGTGGGGGGGTTGCGGGGGGTGCGGGCGTGTTTAACTAGGATGGAGCAGGAGAAAGTCAGAAAAGTTTTCTCCAGGGGTCAGGGGAGGAAGGTGGGAGGAAGGTGGGGCATTTGCTGGGGAGGGGCGATGATGGAGTGCACCAAGGGTGGACAGAGTGGCACAGGCAGTCCTGGGAAACTCTCTGGGGCGTGGTGGTCAGCGTGGACCACTGTGAGAGGGAGCAGAGCAGAGGGAAGGAGGAGCCTAGACTTGGTTAGTTTGGCCCAGGCCGGGTCTTTATCAGAATTTCTCAATTTGGGGGGCAGGCCAAGTGAGTAATTCCATTAGACCTGCTTGCTCAGCATCTTAGAAACCAGTGTTACCAGGAGACATATGGTGCAGAGGGGTCCCTTCTGAAACCATAGCATGTAGGACTCTCTTTCTGCAAAACCAGCAGCTCTCACCAGTTCATCAAAATATCCACAGAGCCCTGGCCGGTGGCTCAGTTGGTTGGAGCACTGTCCCGTGGGATGCATCCTCAGTCCGGCACATACCTGGGTTGTGTGTTTACTCTCTGGTCGGGGTGCATATGGGGGGCAACTGATTGATGTTTCTCACATCAATGTTTCTCTTCTCTCTCTTTTTCTCCCCCCATCCCACTTTCTTTCTTTCTAAAATCAATAAATATATCCTCGGGTGAGGATTAAAAATAATATATCCACAGAGTGCCCCTGACAAGGACCTCTCGATGGCTCAAGAACTGTTGCTGGGGGACTCAGCCAACTTCGTTCCCTCCCCCCAGGAGACCCTGGGGCTCTAAGAAAAGCCCACCCACTAGTGCACAGGTCAGGGGCAGGTTCTTGACCCTCATCCATCACAATGTGACTCCTGGCTGGTGCAGGATGTGAGTGGGTTCCAGCTGGTTCCATCCCAGTGACAGCAGACAAACCATCCTTGCATTTTCGCTCCGCAGCCCCAGCCTGGGGCAGCATGCGGAGGGACCCCGGTGGAATGCCTGGCAGAGCCAGTGCTGAAAGCGCCGCTCTGCCAGCTGGGTTCATGGGGGCTCTGCACTGGGAGAACACAGAGATATTTGGAGCTGGAAATTGCTGCCCACTGTTTTGAAAGGTGCAAAATGTTTAAATAATTACTTCCAAACGTGGGGACCTCCTTCCTCCCCTTCACCTGAACTGTGAGTCAGCTTCCTCCTGTCAAGCTCCTGTTAGTCTCTCCTGTCCCCTCCCTTCCATTTCCTTTGCCCTTCACGACTTTCCCTGCTCCCCCTCCTATCTGGATCTTGGAGGGAGTTCTAAGGGCACCTCATTAATGGCTTATATTTCTCCTGACTACTTCTTTCTTTGTTTGTTTGTTTTCAAGCATTTCTCTTAAATAACCACATAAAGAGGGGGCCCTGTTTGTTTTTCTTGCTTAGTGTCTCCCTGCCAATCAGTTCCTCACCAAACAAAGGCTGTGTGATCCCAGTCCTGCCAGGACTAATGGGAAGTGAGAGCCACGCCCCCTCCTGGCCCCCAGGACTCAGCAGACACACCTGCTCCGGAGAAGATGCCTCACTTGGAGGGGCTCTTTGCCAGGTGATGATGCAAATTGAAATTGTTCACCTTCATGTGCCAGAACCACGGCCATTACATCGGTCAGGAACAGAGGCACAAATAGGTGCTCCAAGTTGCACAGTAAACATTACGCGCATGGGCACGAATCTGTGGTCTACCCAAACCAGCACTGTCTGGTAGAAGTAGGAGCCACACGTTAGTTTTAAGTCCTCCCATAGCCACTTTATAAAGAGTGAAAGTGAAATTAATTTGAATAACATACTTTATTTGACTCAGTATATCCAAAATATTATCCTTTCGACATGTGATCAACATTAAAAATGCTGAGTGTGATGGACGGAATGGGTGCTCCCCAAACTCACACGTTGAAGCCCTGACCCCCAGTGTGATGGTATCTGGAGGTGGGGCCCTTGGGAGTGAGGAGGTTTAGAGGAGGTCCTGAGGGGAGGGGCCCCCAGGGTGGGGATCAGTGTTGTTATGGGAAGAGGAATAGACCGGAGCTCTCTGTGCTGCGTGGGGACACAGCCAGCAGTGAGCAAACACCACTAACTAGGGTTCCACTAGGTAGAAGCCCGTCATCGGGCACTTCCCTGCACACTACTTTGTCCTTGCAGAGCAGGGTGGGCTGAGCCCCCTGATTGCGAGGAGACAAAGCTGAAGCAGTGTGACAAGTTCAAGTTAAACTTAAAGCCTGCCTATGACTATTTCAATGTATTTTTAAAAGATTTTATTTATTTCTTTTTACAGAGAGTGGAAGGGAGAAAGAAAGAGACGTAAAGAAGCATCAATGTGTAAGAGAAACATCGATGGGTCGCATCTCAGCCCGCAACCCAGGCACGTGCCCTGGCTGGGAATCGGACGAGCAACCTTTTGGTTTGCAGGCTGCGCTCAGTCCACTGAGCTACACCAGCCAGGGCTGTTTCAATGTATTTTTAAACTCAATTTCAGACTCTTCCCTTCTCAAAGACAAAGGAAAAAGTTGTCATGTAAGTCCTAATCTCTTGTTTTTACTTGCTTAGAATGACCCTGTTTTCTTTTCCTCTAGAACTTTATTATATATTTTAATAGCAAAAAATATTACATTGGAACAACAGGGAAATATTGAAAGCATATCGTAAAAATACTAAGTTGTCCTCAGAGGCAAATTTGCACACATGTGGATTAGTAGTGTTTATAAAATGTATAATGGAGCTATATTGTTTTCAATGCTAATGAAATACATCAGCCACTGAAAATCTTTAAAAAAAAAAAAAAAGAGCTTAGCCCTGACCAGCCTGGCTCAATTAGTTGGGCGTTGTCCCACAAAGCAAAAGGTCACCAGTTCGATTCCCGGTCAGGGCACCCGCCTGGGTTGTGTGTTTGGTCCCTGGTCAGTGTGCGATCGGGTGCTTACGAGAGGTAACCACCCCGATTGATGTTTCTCTCTCACATCCGTGTTTCTGTTCCTCTCTTTCTGCCCCTTTCCCTTCTCTCTAAAATAAAAAAATAAAATCTTAACGCTGGCTGGAGTGGATCAGTGACTGGAGCATTAGCCTGTGGAACTGAAAGGTCGCTGGTTCGATTCCTGGTCAGGGCACATGCCTGGGTTGTGGGCCAGGTCCCCGTTTCGGGGCGTGGGGTCGATGTTTCTCCTGTGCTTCTCTTGCACATCAGTGATTCTCTCCCTCTCTTTCTCCCTCCCTTCCTCTCTTTCAATATATGAATAAAATCTTTTTCTAGAAAGTGGGAAAATCGAAGAGAAAAAGGTGGCTAAGACATTCTGCTTATTCCGATGATGAAAGGCCACTGAGTTTTAATGTCGTCTTTGGTACAGGAGATTTCGTTTTCTTTCTGTTCATTTATTAATTTGTTCAACAAATATTTGAGTCAGATCCTGAGCTAGAACTGGGAAACCATGGAGGATAAGACCGATGTGGTACCTGCTCCCCAGGCTCGGAGTCTGGGGAGGGGGACAAATAAACACTGTAGAATAGCAGTGTGTTCAGAATTACAAGGAGGAGTGCAGGCAGATGGGGATTTGTTAAACGGGGGTCTAAGCCATAATGGGGGGTGTCTGGCTGAGGGAGGTCGGGCCTGGGAATTGATGCTTATGCTGTGACCCGAGGGAGGAAGGAGTCGGCCAGGTGAAGAACAGACAGGGACAAGGATGTTGCAGGCAGAGGGACCAGTGCCTGCCAAGGCTGTGAGGCCGGCAGGAGCTTGGGGAGTCTGATCCGAGTCTGTGCCCAGACAGAGGACACTGTCTCTGGGAGAACCCAGCTGTAGAAAGGGGCCTCACAGCGCCCCCACCCTCACCCAACTACCCAGCAGGCAGGCACAGCACCCACAGCTGCCTGTCTAGTTTAAAGTCAAGGGAAGTTTCCACCCCAGAAAGCAGACCTGGAACTGGGGTCTCAGGAGAACCCCGAGCCTTTCTTTCATGGCGAGGGGGAGTCTGCCCATCACTCCCTGTGAGCACGCAGACTTCGGGCAGGGCTCTTCCACCAGTCGGCTATGCCCCCGCTCTTCGTTTCTGTTTGTGCCGCTTCTCGTAGATTTAACCTGCTGATGGTGACACAGTCTGTAGCTTTTCTACGCAGTCTCCACCCTTCCTTTTCCTCTCCCCCAGAACTCCGGCTGGGTCAAGGGCACCCAGCCCCAGCCCCATCTACACTAGGAGTCAGCAAACTATAACCCAAGGGCCACCACCTCTTTGTATAAAGAAAGTTTCATTGGAACATAGCCACACTCATACGTTGATGGATTGTCTGTGATAACTGTCACATTACAACCACAGAGTTGAGTCGTTGCAACAGACACCGCATGGCTTGCAAAGCTGAAGATATTTCTACAGGAAAATTTTGTCAACCTGGGCCAAAGCGAGTCCTTCTTTTCCCAGCTTCCGTTGAAGCTGGTGGTGGGGTGGGCTAGGTTGTGAAGTGTTGAGCAAGTTCGGCAGCTTCTCTGAGTCTCAGTTCCTGACTTGTAAGCTCTTTATGTACATTATTTCGTTTAGTCTTCAAAAGAGCTGGTGAGGTAGGTACTATCCTTATCTTGAAACCGAGGAAAAGGAGGAACAGAGAGGTTCAGTAACCCATCCAAGATCAGACAGCTTGAAAATGGTGGAGCGGGAACTGGAATCCATCTGGCTCCCATGTCAAGGTCTTAACATCAGATCCCGGAGGTGAGGGCTGGTGGGAGTGGGCAGGAGGAGGTAGCTGTGTGGCTGCCTGAAGCTCTCCGATCCTAATTAGCATTCGCACTGGATAATGAACTTGTCCACACCCTGCTCCTGCCCCCTCCATGTGTAGCTTAGGGGAGGGTTAAGCATGTAGGCCTGGAGTCCAGCTGCCTGGGTGGAAATCCCAGTCCTGCTGTTCACTGAGCTTCAGCCTTCCCATCTGTCTAATGGGAAAACCACATTAATGATCAGTCACAGGACTCCTGGAAGGGTGTGGGGCTAACGTAGGTAAGTGCTTGGTGCGTAGTAAGTGCTCAATCAAACTAGCCATTATCATTCACTCAAAACCAGCCTTTGCCAAAGGGGAAAATAGAAGCTTCAACTCCACCATTTGGTGAATCACTTATTAAAAAAGAATTGGGAGGGTAAAGGGAAAACCACTGCAAGGTACTGTATCTGGGGACAGTGCCTCGACACGCGGGTCTGGTTTGGTCTCGTTCAGCCTTGAGGAGAGAGGTGCTTTGGTTACTCCTGGGTTTCTGGTGAGGAAAATGAGGCCGGACGGGAGCATTCGCTGGCTCGCAGCCCCTGCTGGCGAGCGGCCGGCAGCACTGCGCACGGAGCCCTGCGTTACTCTCTGCGCCCAGACGGGGTGGGCGGCGGGGGCTGTGGCCAGTCCCAGTCCCACTGGCCAATGACCAGCACCTCAGAATCAAGTGATTTTTAACTCTGAGAAGAAGTGGAAACCCAAGGCCGAGTGACTCACCTGGGCCCACAGGGGGAGTTTGAACTGGGCCGGATTGGTGCTCGGAGAGGCAGGTTTATGGCCTGAGTTCGAGGTTACTAGCCCATGAATTTCTACTGCATCAGTTAAAAAGCAAATGGATCCGTTTAAGTGAAAATGCTTAGAGGCAGGAATTTAATTACTCAATGACTTTTTTCTTTTCTTTTTTTAACTATCAAAATTAATTAAAAAATGATTTTGAACATGTATGGTTGACACTCTGCCAGGAACAAGTCATACAAAAAGTTATTCCTCTCTACATCATATATTCATAAATCCTGGCTGGTCATCTGTTCCCATAAGACCATTTGGAGCCCACCTTCAGGGACTTTTTTTTTGGCCAAAGAAATTAAGATTTGAAACTTTTCCTCGGGAAAGAAAATCCTGGCGCGCGTGTGTATATGTATACATGCACACATATATTCACATACATGTATAACACACCCACCCACATTTATGTGTGTATATGTGCACACACAAACATATAGGCCCACATTTGTGTGTTTATGTGTTTATGTGTCTGTGTGTATATGTAGTATATATGTATGAGCATGTATGTGAATATATAAATATATACATATGACTATATATGCAAAGTATCTTGGTTATAAGCTAGTTTTTAAGCTAGCTTATAGTGAATAATCAGAAATAGCTAAAAGCCAAAGACAGTGATACTGGTTTAAATATTGACTTTTAAATCATAACCCCCAATTGACATTAGAACTGATTTGCACTTTTGGGTCACTTCTTTGTTTCAAACTTTTCTCACCTACTATATATATAAGACATAGGTGCTCATTAAAGAAAGCTGCCTTCATCTCTTCAGCTGCCAAATATAATTTGCCAAATCTATTAACTATGATGTATTTCTTTCCATTGTACACATATTTTAATGTGCCCCAGTTAGTCCACGTAAGTGCAATTTTGTATCTTGCTTTTTTCACTCGAAATTATATTGTAAGCAATTTTCCAGGTATTACACAGTCTTTAAATTATTTTTGCTGGCTGCATAGTATTTCATCCACTGGATACTAAGGTTAATTAAGCACATTCCTATATATTTGAACCTGGAGGCTATCATAACTTTTTAATCTTACTAGTAAAACACAACCACGCACAACACTGTGGAAAGGTTTTACCCCCGAGTGCCAGTCAAAGCAGCCACCACCTGTCGGTCTCTCCCGCCGTCCCGGGGATTTCCGTACCATACACTCAGGAACGACAGCTTCTCTTGTTTGCTTGCCTGTGCCCCCTCGAGCGTGAAAGCATTGGGGAGCACATCCCGTTGGGGAAAGCGTTGGGGAGCACATCCTGGCCTGTTGGAGTGTTCCTGACCCCATGGCGGCCTCGGTCACAGCCAGTTGCCTACCTTGTGTGGGGCCTGAACCAGGGGCCGGGACTCAGCCCCAAGGCCTGGGCAGGAGTCCGCCTCAGGCATGTGGGAACTCTGTGCTCGATTTTCTGTAACCTCAGAGTGCTCTAAAAAATAAGAGCTATTAATTAAAAAAAAAATCTTTCCTGGTCTGTTCAGGATCTTAACCAAACAAGAGCCAGTTCAGATCTCAAACAAAGGAGGCATTAACAAGAGAAAAGCTTATCTAAAATATTTGCAGCAGACTGGCCCAGGGGAAGGTGGACAAATGTGTGGAGCTCTGAAGTAACGTCCGCTGCGTGCGCCCTGTTCGCAGCTCCAGGGCGAGGAGGAGAGAGAACCCCGGGGGCGTCCGGAGTGAATCGCCGTTTGCCTCGGTAGACTCGACTATTGAAATGTTTGTCCTCTTTCCCTGTCCCTCGGATTCATAGATTCCTGTCTTTGTGCAGCTCGGCTGGGCTTGTTTCTCTGTTTCCCTGTGTATATGAAATGCTTTGCACCAAAGGAAAATTATACAGTATAAACATTTATCCAGAAAAATGGTTTGCAGTGTTACCTCCCTGGAGTGCCTGGCCGAGAATGAAAGGCTGGTGCATGCGCCTGCTGGCCGAGGGCAGGAAATGGAATCCTTTGCTCAATATATTTCCAGCTTTTATGAGGCAGCTTTAGTGGAGATGTGTCAACTTCTCGCCTGAAGTACAGGCTGCAAAGGGCCCTACCCACAAAGCCAGACAAACACCCGGGGGTGGAGAAGGGTCCAGAAAATTGGTGCAGGAGTCTTGGCGGCTCAGTGACGCTCTTGGTGACTTTCATTTGAGCTTTGAGTAGGCCCCTGAATTCCGAGAGTCCCGAGGAGGTGATAGTCATTCTTGTGCCAGCCCGCTAAGACCCTTAGCACTGACAGTGTCACCTTTGGACACAAGGCCACACGTTGCCCTCCCCACAACTCACCCCCACTCTGGCGTTTCCTTTCTCTGCTTTATTTTCTCCAAACATAATTGTAGGTTGAATTGT
Organism: Micronycteris hirsuta; assembly: GCA_004026765.1. NCBI lineage: Eukaryota > Metazoa > Chordata > Mammalia > Chiroptera > Phyllostomidae > Micronycteris > Micronycteris hirsuta. The sequence continues at coordinate 20,569 of PVJI01014406.1, forward strand.
GTCCCCTGAAAAGATATGTTCAAGTTCTAACCCAGGTACCTGTGAATGTGACCTTATTTGGAAATAGAGGCTTTGCAGATGATCAAGTTAAGGTGAGGTCATTCAAGTGGGCCCTACTGCGATGACTGGTGTCCTTATAAGAAGAGGACAAAGACACACAAGGAGAAGTCCATGTGACAAGGAGGCAGAGATGGGAGAGATGCATCTACCAGCCAGGCCATGCTTAGGACCGCTTGGCAACACCAGAAACTGAGAAAAAGACAGGGACAGATTTTTCCCTGCAAGTGTCACGAGGCATGTGGCCCTGCCAACACCTGGATTTTGGGCTCGTGGCCTTCAAACAAAAGGAATGCATTTCTATATTTTAAGCCCCTAGTTTGTGCAACTTTGTTATGGCAGCCACAGGACACTCATACATACTGAATAACTAATTACTGATGTCTAGGGCCTGCCCCCTCACCCTGTCTCTGGTGGACGGGGCTGTGTCTTCTACAGTCATCGCTGGACCCTACGTGTGGGCACCTGGTAGGCCCTCAGGCGCTGTTTGTTGAATGAATAAATTCTCAGGGATGGTCAGCACACATTTCCTGGAGCAATCTGGGGGTCCTCATGCAATTTGCTTTTGGAGGTCTTGAAGCCACACTGAGAGGAGATTACCCGCTCCATCCCCCTCCCTGGAATGCACCAACCAGCACCCACCACACGCCCTCTCCCAGCTCCTCCACACAGAGCACAGAACATCACTTCATCTGTGAGCACACAGGGAGCGCATGGCTCTTCTTTCTTTTATTTAAAAAAAAATTTTTTTTCCCTGCCCTGGCCCACACTCATCATTCTGGATTGTGCATTTTTGTCTGAGGAGCCCCAAGGAGGGGAGAGGAAGGAGACACACACAGAGGAAGGGAGGTGATGGAAGCATTTTTGTGATGCGTCAGAGAAAAAAATACTTCAAAACAAAGACACCAAGATCCAAGGGGAACCACCTCCTCTTTTCACCAACAAAAGCAAAGATGCTCACCTCACACTCTGGTAAGGACCAGGCTGCGAGCCCTCCGCGTCCAGGAGGGACTCTTCCCCCTTCAGAGGGTGTCTTGTGCTGGTCAGAGCCACAGCCTTGGAAACAGGAGTCTAGGGTTTCCTCCAGGCCAGGTGTTCCTCCTCCTGTGTCCTGTGGAAGATGGAGAAACATTTGGTCTGGGAGCTGAGGACACTCCAGAAACAGGGGGACAGCAGGACCTGCCTTGCAGCCAGGCTGAACATGGTCAGCTTCACGAGACAAAGCCCTGGTCCCCATCTGCCAGGCTTGGCGGCCTCTCACAGAGACTCCTGTCAAGTGCAGGGTTTGGGGACAGCTAGGGAGCAGCCCCTGCTTATCCTCTCTCCTGTGGCCCTGAGCTGGGATGGGAAGGAGGCAGAGTACCCTGGGTTTGAGAAGCAAAAATGCAGGATGGGATCCCTCGGGGCCCAGGGAAGTGACAGAGTTCCATGGAATTGGAACTGGGACCCAGGAGACCTGTTTCATTAATTGATCATTCTAAGACTTTTTGTTAAATCTTTTTGCATAATCCATTTGTCTAATATGTATTTATCAAGCATGTACGCTGTGCCAGGCATCATCACAAGTGCTGAGCGTGGAAAGAACTCAGAGCCCCGTCCGCAAGGGGCTGAAGTTCTGGTGATTACTAGAAGCTCACACTGAGATGGCGCCCACATGTGTACTCAGTCATCCTTACACATTTTGGTAAAAGCCAGAGGGGCTGGGAGAAGAAATGGCCTTGGTCAGAGGGAAGGAAGACAGGGCACTTCCTGGCTGAACACCGGCTGAGGAGGGATGTGAACACCAGAGCAACGGGAGGAAGCACGTGCCTGGAGCTGACAGCCCACCCCACCCCACCTCACCCCGCCCCACCCCAGCACCTGCTCCGTTCTTCCCCCAAGCTAGGGGGAGCTGCAGCTAGCCCGTGCATCCTCTTGTGCATCTGGCTTTTTAAGTTATGATTTCATGAGGAGGGAGTCCATGGCTGAGGCCTGGGAATGAGGCCTGCTCAGCTCAGTCTTGGCTGGATTCTGCTCTGAGTGGTGGAGTCCAGCTGCGTTCTCACCTCACTCCAGATTTGTGTCCTCAAGCACAGGACATGTCCTCCCCCGAAGTGACCCTCATCTCCAGCCCTTCCACCCTTTCTGTTCTCTTGCCTGTTTTTAAGAATGTCTGGGTTCAAATCCCCTTTTCACCTTGTTGTGGCTGGAAGAGCCATTTGCTTAATGTTTATGCATCTCAGCTTGGCTTATTCACCTCCAAGTGGAAGGAATGATGCTGACTGGTGCCTGCCCCTAGAGGGCGCTCAGCAGAGGCTCAGTGTCCTACATCAAAGAGCCCAGACGGACTTGGGCTGAGCAGGGGTGGAGGGGAGGGGGACATTGTTCCCCTCAAGTCAACAGGTGTGCCCCTCAGTGTGTGCTCCTCATGGGAATTCTGGGAGGCTTGAAATTCCCCTTAGCACCGTGTAGTGTGAAGACTGACAGAAGAAATAAGGGAAATTGAATGGAGAAGACGAGACCATACCGAAGCGAGGGTGGCCTCTGCCTGTGTGATGCATGGATGCACAAATGAGGGTTAAGTGTCCCCTAAATGAAATGCCATGGATGTGCCACTGTTTGCCTTCTGTCAGTGTGGTTGATTGTATCAACAAACAGCAGGCAATTAGCCGCGCTCATTTTCTGCAGCCGAGCCAGCGGGGCTCCTTTGACTCTCCCGCGGCTCTGGCGAAAGAAGAGACTCCGGTCGCCTTCTTTCTGAAAAATGGATAAGAAAGCAGTGGTTGGAGTTGCTTTTCCTCTTGGGATTTTCAAATAAAATCAGAGCCTAATCCCTCCTCTAATACCAATTTAGTAAGGGCTGGGTTAGAATGTAGTCAACTCCGTTTATGAACACCGGTTAATATTTCTTTATAGAAAGCTATACTATTTTCAGAAGCATTTCAGACAAACATCCTAAGAAGACTTAGTGGGCTCAAGATGTTTACCTTGGACTCAAATCTTATTTCTAATTAACCGAGTCTTCAACAGTCCATCAGAGAATGTAGTTACCTGCCAAATTTCACACCTAAGGGGAAAAAATATTCCCAATAAAATTTTCCTTAAAAAAAGTCCACTCGCTTTTACCACTAAGACGTTCTCAACATATTTAAATCAATCCCTCTCCACGAACACACAGAAAACTAATGTTCTAGATCCCAAGCCTGTCTTTGTGGGTCCCAGATTTCGGGGAAGCCATTTCATTCAACATTAAGTTTTCAGCAGACACTGCAGCGGGGATTTCGCGAGGACGGCGGGGGGGGGCTGAGTGTGCGCACAGTGAGTCCATCTTCCCAGGCTGCGCACGCTCCTGTGATGCCTCGTGTTCTGGGAGAGTTTAAATGGCCACGTTGTTTTCATTCGCCTTACAAAAGCAACTGCTTATGGAAATCCAAGCTTTCCTTCCCTCTGTTCAGAAGGATACTGATTTCGTAGACAGGGTGTGGGTTTTTCTCTCGCTTCAATATCCAGCAGTTTACAGTCTGTGTCAAGGTATAGGGCTGGATGCATTTTTTTTCTCAGCCATCAGCTTCCTGGGGTAGGACGTGGGGCCCTGCAGGGGTCGAACACTCTAAACTCTTTGTTTTCTTTTTCCCTCCCCTTTCTAACGGTGGGTACCTAAGGAGACTCTTGTTGAATACGGATTGAATAAAAAAGTTCATTGAATGGGTATGACAGCTTGCTTTATCAATAATTTTCTAAATTTTAGTTATAAAGATTATTGGATTTTAGCTCATCTATCTTACTTTAACAAAGGTACCTGAACACACACACACACACACACACACACACACACACACGCGCGTGCGCGTGCGCACAAACATAGCTGGTCCATTAGCATAGGCCATGGAGCAGAAACTAACCCCTTTTTTAAAAATTTAGCTTTTTGGCTGGCCTGAAAAAGCTAAACCCAAAAAACTCATATTGGTGAATTCAATTTTCAGGTTTGTCTCACGTGGTCAGGTGGAACCAGGAATGTTTGCGAAGAAGGAAGTGATATTTTTGAAAGAGCTCAGATCTTGGCTTCACCACTTCCACGCTGTGTGGCCTTGGAAAAGTCAGTCACCCTCTCTGGGCCTCAGGTTCCTTATCTGTGAAATGATAGAATTGGAGTTGACAGGCTCGGCAGTCTCACCAGTTCAGACACCCTAGAGGAAGAATGTTTCCTTTGTGTTTCTGAAAGGTTGACCAATAACATATTGGCTTTCTTTTGCTGGCATTTTGGAGGAAAGTTCTTTTTATATTTACTTTTGCATTTCCCTTGCAATCGGCTATCTGTCATCAAGTAATTTTGTTATTCATTTTGAAGTCTGAGAGAGCCACTATTTATTTAATTTACTATTTACTTTTTACCTGCTTTCAGAAGGAATTTGAAATAATTTACTTAAACATGAAATACAAAGCATAAAAACCATTAACCCAGAATAAAAGGCAAGAGTGAAGAGAATAAAGGTGCAGAGATACAGATAAATTATATAAACAAATCCAGGTGGAGGGAGACTTTAGAAGATAAACTCACAATTAGCTCTGAGCTCCCCAGCAGCCAACGCAAAGAGCGAAACTGAGAGACCCTTGTGATTGATGCTAAGTGTAGGGAAGCAGAAATCCAGGAGGGATTTAGTCTTAGGTTTCTAGTCCTAGGTTGCTTCACCAAGAGGATCCCTTAAAAGTTCCTGGAACATTCTTGACCCCAGTCTGAAAGGAAGATTTTTGTGAGTATTTGAAATTTTTTGGCTGAAGTTCAAATCTAAGAGGTTGGAAGTTATTGACCTTCAGTTCCCGGGGGTCAAAAAATGTTAAAGCTTGCTGGCAAAAACATAGATGGTAATTGTTGTAGGAATTAAGAACTGATAAAAATAAGTAAATTTTACTGAGAGAGAATATGAGATATGAAAAAACGCCCCACCCAAACCCAAAACTACCAGGTGGAGGGAAAAGAGACCTGGATCAGAATCTTGGCTCTGACAGCCATCTCTATGTTTCAGGGAAGGTCCCACAGCCTCTCCGGGCCTCGGTTTCCTCATCTGTAAAGTAGAAGTATCCTTTTAGATATCCATTACAACAATGTATTCATGGCACTATAATGGGAATCAGACGGAGCATTTTTTTTTTTGTCTTCTGCAATTAGACCTGTTTAAGGCATGACCCTTGTGTATCAGAAGTCACTCTGAGACCTTCATGTGTGACTCCCTTGAAAGTAAAATGGCCCCCTTCTAAATTAACCTCTTGAAATAAAAAAGATTTTCTTCTCATCATGCGTAAATTTTCCAACAGAAGCACATTTCTGGAATCCCAGGTGTACACATCTGGAGGCAGGTGAAATCCGCCGAGCATGGACAATGGACAGCGAGCCGATGGCTTTCTCAGGCTCCAGCCGAGCCATCGTAAAGCTGAAATGCTGCAGAGATGTTTTTCCAAGAAATTGTCCCGGGGCAAAACGTTGCCCCTTTCATTGGGAGGGGAAATGGTTTCAAAGATTGGCTTTTGTTTTTATGGAAAATGGTGAAAAATTTGAGGGAAAAACCACAAAACCCTTTGCTTTTATTGAAACCGCAAAAATTGATTAAATTTTTCTAAAAAAAAAAAACGTTTTTGCTGAGGGCTGAACTTTCTTCCTTGAAAGGCTCTCCTTTACTTTTCTCTTTTTGAAACGTCTCCTGAGAGCTTCATGAAAGGTCTTTCTGTTCGCTTGGCTGAGCCGAGCCCAGGCGTTCCTAGGCTGCACACAGAAGCATAATTTTTGAGCCCAAACCCTCTCTTTTGGGGATGTCTTCTTGCCCTGATCTCCAGACACTGGTTTAACTCTCCCCGTGTTCTCAGGGGGCACGCTGCCCGTGAAGCTGGGGAGCGTTCCCAGGCAGCCCCTTGGGTGCTCAATAAAATCACTGAACCTGACTTGACTTCCCGGATTCCTCTCTCTCCACATTGCTGCTGCGTCCTGCACAAACAGAAAACTGTGCGTAGATGCTGCCTTTGCCAGTGGGGGGCCTTGAAAACTGACTTCATGAATTAATTGGTCCCCCACCTGGTGGCTGGTGAGGTTCTGTCCCTGGGCAGAAGACAAACTGTCTGTCCCAGCTGAAATCTGTCTTTCTCTTTGCCCACAACGGACACACTGCCAGCTGGGCCAGGGTACTGCTACTTTCATGTCGCATTTAGTTTTTCTTAGTGAAAGCAGCTGGAGAATTCTCCTGTGCCACGAAGAGGCAGTTGGTTCCCGGCCACAGAACAGATCTGTCTCAATGCAAGTTGGAAAGTGCAGGAAACAGAGGCCTCCTGTGAGCATTTTTTGCGGGCCCCTAACTCAGCTCAGACAGTGGGAATCCTGACCTGGTGTGCTGAGGGTCCTCTCACGGCTGACAGCGCCTGGTCTGCGCAGGGCTGCACCCACCCTGTCTCTGCTGGCACGCTCTCTCCACAGAAGAGGCCTTCCATTTTGGGGGCCGTCTGTTGGGTTCGAATCCCGCTTGCCCGCGTCTCCTTCTGGCAGGTTCCTAGCCCTGAGGGCCTTGGCACCGCCACGTGTCCGGTGGAGACGGGGACGGCACCAGACGCGTAGGTTTGCTGTGAGGGTTGAGTAGACAGTGCCTGACACGTAGTTAAGTGCTACAAACTACTGTTTAAATATTATAGAAGTTATTATTCCTGCCCCTCCTGCTACATCCAAGTCATTTCATTTCACAACTGAAAGACTACAATGTGACAAAACTAAAGACAAATTTAAAGACATGATTATCAGTAACCTCCCACTACGGTGTCTCGACACCAATCTTTCGCTTGTGTGTTTCACTTTGCTACTGTGGCTGAGCTCAGTGTAAACTAGTGCAAGTTCAGGTCTTGGGGTGTGAACCCCCTTTAAAGTGAGGGACCTGAGGGCTGGAAAGCAAACAGAAACTGCAAGAATTGGAGCTCTGACCTTAAAATCTCTGAGCTCAACCCACATCCTATACTCCTTGTGGTCCCTGTACGTGAATTTTATTTTTTATTGATGTGCACCATACCTGTCAGTTTCAGATGTACAGCATAATGATTCAATATTTATATACATTATGAAATGATCCCCATGATCAATCTAGTTACCAGCTGTTACCATACAGTGTTATAATGTTACTCACTACGTTCCCTAAGTTGTACATTACATCCCCGTGACTTATTTCTTTTATAACTGGAAGATTGTACCTCTTATCCTATATGTGAGTTTTAAACCAAGAGAGCTGCATTATGTTAAAAAAAAAAAAAAGAAAAAAAAAAGCAAAGAAGCAAGCAGAGGTTTTTCAGCCTGAAACATTGCTCTGGTCTATCTTCATAGTAGGTGAAACCTGCTATGGGCCAGCCCTTGTCTGTCTAGGAAAATCTCTTCCAACTTCACAGAGGTGTTGAGGGTTTGGAGCAGAGCCCACCCTAGTCCAGCGGATGCTCTTTCCTGTCCTGCCAAGCACGTGAGGCTGTGTGTGACAGCCGAGGGCATCAGAATCCCAGAGCCCAAATCCCAAGCCGTGCTGAAGTCCAGGGAAAGGACCCCCGTTGCCTCCCTCCTCTGCCCCATTGAGGTCACTTTCACCCAGAAAAACCCCTCAGAGCCTGGATCTGCTCCCAGAAGCTGACCCCTTCCCCGTTCTATTTTGTATTATTATTATTATTATTATTCAAAATAACCTGTCCATTCTGTCCCTGGGTAAGGAGAGTGTTAACAGGCAAACATGCTCCCCTGATCACTGACCTGTAATTTCATTAGCTTCTCCATCGAACGTAAATATTGTGTGATCAGGGGCTCGGGCACAGCTCTTTTGCTCCCTTATCTGATTATCTTTTAAGAAAACACCTCATTGTTCAGATTCAAGAATAACAAGTTTCCCCACATCCAGTCCTCTCAACTCTTCATTTTTCTTCATTCTTTCTGTCTTGTTTAGCATCGTTTAGTTATGGAAACATGTCTGTAAGCGATTTGCACATCTGATAATCAGATTTTCTCTTGTTCCCAGTTCTTTCTCCATCCGCTCCCACCCCCGCCCCCACCCCATTCTGCCACATCTGGAACGGTCCCCTGCCACTCCATGCCCAACTGACTGCTGAACTGTTTCCAAATCACATCTCCCCTTTCCGGCCTGGCTGCCTCGCATGCGCCGTCACCACGCACTCCGATCCTCGGTGCTGTCATATCTAATCCCTCTCCGTCCAGGCAGATGACGGCGGAGCAGAGCCTTTGTCTCCTTTTTCCCTTCTGAATCGCTCGTGTAAAAATATAATTTTCAAAAGATAAAATCATGACTTTCAAAGTATGAAATGCACACATACATGAAATTTTACTGCTTAGATCATTAATAAGTTGGTAGGACGTTAAAGCCAGCTCAAAGGCGAATGTGAAGAACAGACATGTTGATAGACAATCAGGAAAAGTGAAAGGAATTACCTCATAGGTACACAGCTAGTCTAAATCTTTGGGGCAAAAGAGGTATGTTTGGAATCATCTTTCCTATGGGGTAAATCAGTTGTATCTCTGCAGACCAAGTTTATTTGTGCTTCTGTGGACAAGAACCATTTGCACTGCTCAGGGCTCTGTAACGCACAGCTGTTCAGCAGCCCCTCGGACATGAAGGCTCTCGGGGGGGCGGGTTACTGGGCAATTCCCAGCATGTCATGAAGTGTTCACCGATATTTCAATTCAAGTCAATCAACAATCGATTCCGTTGACTCCAATGAAATCCAGTCATCCTTTTTACCTATTTGCCTATTAGGAAAAGTTTCACACTTTTTATTAATAGTCACTTTCTATTTAAATCTATCCTGAATACTCACATGGAAAGACTGCAGTATCCGAACCTCATTTTAGGAAAAGCTTAAGGGAACACAGTCAGGCAAGGGGGCAGGAATCACTAGTTCAAGGTAAGTCTTCTAAAAATGACAATTTAGTCCAGGAAATCCTTGGCACGAAGATCTTCCATGCCTCCCTGTTGCTCATGTGATAATTTCCAGATACTCCCATGTGGCAAATTTAAGCTTTTCCACAACCTGGCCATGATATATGCTTAAATCTCCAAAAACATTTGTTAAAATAATACATGCCTATGGCAAAAAATGTGAAGATTATAAAACCATGTAAAGTGAAGACTAAATGCTTCCTCTAGCTCTCAAAGCTTTAGCATGGACACAAGAAAAAAGAGTAATTGGTTGACAATCATTGACTCCTCACTGAGGATCAACTCGAAGTTTGTGTGAAAATCACTTAAGCATTTTATCAGAAATGTCAGTTTCTTCCCAGAAGGAGATTGTGAATGACATCACGACTTAATTTTGTTTAGCTTTCTTTCCCGCATTGATTTAACCATGGAAATCCTTTCATTCATTTCCCCACCATCTTGAAACTCAGGTCCTATAGAACGCACTTTGCAAAACACTTAATAAGTTAACTTGTTAATACAATTATCCAAAGGCTGAAAATAAGCAAAAGGAATGCCAAGTGTCCTTTCGGCGCGGCGCTGGGCGCTGCCCAGCAGGTCTGCCCACAGACTTCCTGATTTTCCAGGGGAGTCTGCTTTTGTTTGGCTCTCTGTTACTATTTGTTTTAATATTTTTCATCTAAGAATAGAGTCAAACTTGAAAGAATATGATAGAAGTAAAAATAGAAATTTATTCAATGCCAATGAGTTTGTCAGAAAAAATGACCCCAAACTGGCTTAATTTTGTTAAACTTGCTTTCCCCAAATGCCTTTGTCCATGGAACCCTTTATCACATAATGAAGTCACTCATTTACTGAGTGAGCTCTTGAATGCCCCCCTGCTCCCCATTAAACCTGCTTTCCCGACATGTTGTTCCCTCTCCTTCTAGATGAAATCTTGGGCAACTCCATACCCTTTCTGGCCACTTTTAAATAAAAAGTAGTCTTTTTCTCCAGGCAATAAAAGTTTAGTCCAGGATACTGCCAAAACTCCAAACCATAATCCGATTTAAGATTTCTTCCTTTCCCAGATCAGGCCCCCTCAGGCTTGGAATCCTGCAAAAGGGCAGGTGAGTCCTGGTTGGCATCTTTGTTCACTCTCACTTCCCCTCCTTCCCTCTCTACCCCCTCCAGGGTCTGCACGTGAGAGGTAAGGCTCCAGAAATTTCTCACTTAAAAGATCTACAGTTGGGATCCCCTGCCGCAGCTTTCAGAATAAGGTAGATTCCAAATGCTGAGTGTGTGGGTTCTTTGACCCTGATCATTGGTGGGTCTTCTACCCAGAGCCCCTCATCACAGGCTTCATCCTTTGATGAGGGAACATAATTAGCAAAACAGCAACCTAGTCTATCTGGGCTGCATTGTGGGATATCTTGTACGAGGCAAGACACCACAGTGATGAAAAGTGGGGACTCAGGAGGCCCATCGCAGGTTCAAAACAGACTGTTTCTCCTGGCTGTGTGATGGTGGCTGAGAGGCTCCACCTCTCTGTGCCTTTGTCTCTTCATCAGTAAAATGGGAAGGATAGTAGTACCTGCTATGGCAGGATGTGTGGCTGACTGAGTTAACCTTTGCCAAGTGCCTGGAGCAGCTCCTAACCCATCAGGTACACTCTGTATGGGTTGTTCTCATACCATCTTTGATCACATTGCTTCCCTCTGAAGGACTCATAGACACAGATTTGAAGTTGTGTCTTAACAGGCAAGGTGGAAGTGGGGGGATGGTCACTGATTTATTGTGGTAATTTGCTCAACATCCCTCCTTTGCCTGTTTCTGTGGTTGGGGCCTGCTAGCTGCGGCAGCCTGCTACGCCTTAGCCTGCGTGCTGAATCTGTGTTTCACTGTGGCATGGGGACGGGATGTTAGTCATCTGGTAGGGATGTGGCTAAATATAAGATAAATATTTTTCTCCATGCTGGTGAGTTTCCCAGGGCTGAGGGTGGGAAAGCCAGAGGAGGAGCTGAGAGTCCAGAGGAGTTTTGGCTCCTCTGGAATAGAGTTCTGGGTAGATGATGGGAGATATCCTTAGCAAGAGCCTAGAGGTGGAGAATGGAGGCTTAGGGGTAGAAATAGGACTCAGCTGGCCTCCAGACATCAGCATCCTCATAGCCTCCCAGTGGCTCACCTGAAACCTGGCCTATCCACACCTGGTTTGTTTCTCTGCCTAAAGTTTGTTAAATTCCTGTCTGCCTCCCTCGTCCAGATGGTCATGAGGGGAAAGACCAAGTTTCTTTTGCTCATGATCGTGTCCCCTGACCTGGCACATGTCTGCACACAGTAGGGGCTTAGCGTGTATTTGTTGACTACTGGATGTAGGCATGGCTTCTGGGAAGAGAAAAGTATCCAGGTGGTGACTTCTTTTGTGATCCTGGCCATGAGGACTTGGGCCGGAGGATGGACATTTGCCTGCAGGTTGGCCAGTCAAATTCTCTCACTTAGAAAGTTGGGGTTTGAAGGCACTACTCTGTGGGAGTAGCTCAAATAATGGACACGTGACTTGGCAGCTACAGGGCATTTGTGTTCTGCCACACCCACAGAGAACCAGAGAGAGCAGATCTGCAGGGGCAGAAGAAACCCACACAAGAACACGAGAAGCATGTGCGAGGAGTCTCGTGGTGGGGCTGGGGAGAGAGGGAGAGACCATGGGTGTCTGCCCTGATTTCCGAAGGCCTTTGTTCCTGGTTTATTAATCTGAGACCTGAGTGTCTCATGAGCTACCTGTGTCACCTACAACAAAGCCCTCTCTTTGGCTTAAGCTAATTCGAGCCAGCTTCTGTCCCCTCAACTCCCAGGAGCTTTACCAAGATCCATTTGCTCTCCAAAGCCAGATAATCAGGGAACTTGCAAAAAGGGAGGCCAGAAACCCATATAGCTTCACACATAGGACAAGGCTTCTTCAGTCCCAGGGTGAAATTCCTCCTTCCTCTCACACTACACAGCAGCCAGCAGTGAAAGGGGCTGCTTTCTCCTTGAAACACATGCTCCAGAAAGGGATTTGCAGAACTCCATAAAGAGAGGGTGCAGCCCAGGTGGGCAGGGCCCTGACACATATTCTAGCCAGGAATGGCAGGGACTCCATGGAGCGGGGTAGACCTCCTTCATGGTCCCACCAGGGCCAGGCCGCCCCCACGAGCTTTTATGGGCACTGACTTTCCATTCAGACCCATGTGACTGCTCTGAGCTTCCCTCCAGGATGGCGCTGCCTCCCCCACAACATTTACACCCTATAAACCACCACCGTGACCCAACTGGGGCTGCTTGTGTGAGGCGATGCATGGCCCCTGGTAACAGAGAGTAAATAACTCAGTAATGTTTCCTTGCACTTTTCCAGCATTCGTTCGGTCTCAGAAGAAATAAAACAACCAACTTAATGGCGTTCTTTAATCTTCTGCACCAGTGGCTTTCTTTATAAGGTGTTATACAGAGTCCGTGTAAATCCAAACTCTGCAATGGGGTCAGTGTTTCTCAACAGGTGCCGGGTGGGTTTGGGGGTAAGGTGTGCTCACCCCCACCCCCAACCTCCTGAACAAATACAGAAGCGGGGGTTTATTTTCCAACACAGCTTTCATTTACAAGCCATATAGCTGCTCATGGCCAGCTGCTGGGACCGTTTGTTCCCCCACACCCTGTTCCCACCCCAGCTTGATTGAAATTAAGTAAAAATGGGGATTTATTGAGAGGATGAAATCCAAGCCATGCAAAGGGCAGGAGTGGACCTGGGTCTCTGTGTCATCTCAGCCAGGGAAGCCTGAGAAAGGTCTATTGCTCTCACATCCATTTCTCTCTCACGTCACTCTTTTCTCTCCTCTCCAAAATAGCAGAAGTGACAGCATTTGAGCCATTCACCTCCTAGGTCATAATAGCCCCAATGTGAGAGGGACAGCTCCTGCTCCTTCTTCCAATACTGTGAAAATCCTCAGGGAAGTACTCTGATTGGGTCACAGGTTTTCCCTTGGGCCAATCAGCTGAGGCCATGGAGGTGGAGTCACAGAAGAATATGGCTGCCTCCACAGAAGGAGTTGGAGAAAGGAGAGAGAAATGGTTTATTTGAGGAGGTAGGGTTTCCTCTCAAAAGAAGTAGGGTGCCAGGATGACAAGAGTAGAGATTCCACTGAATGCTCCTAATATGGTCCTGCTACTAACTGGATCCAGGGGCCTTCAGGGAGACTGGAGTCCACAGAACCTCCAGGTGACCCCTGGCAGCTCAAGGACCCCAATATCACCCTGGCAATGTGGGCATGGATGAAGGGACCAATGGTGGTAAAGACTGTTTCCCCATCCCTTATCTCAGCCTTTCTGGACCCTGTTTCTGCCCACATCGCCACACAGTCCAAAGGATTATCGAAGCTTGGGCTCTTCAGAGTCTTATCTGTGAAAGGGTGCAGGGGTGCTGATGTTCTTGTCACCAGGTCCTGAGGTGTAGTCTCTTGAACATTTACACTGCCAGTACATGTTCAAAAGATAGGAACTCTGAAACATTTTTTTAAGTTTGCTGAAACTGACGTTAAGTCCTCACTTAATGTTGTGGCTACGTTCTGTGACTTTAAGGGAGACTTTAAGGGTTCTGTGACTTCAATATGTAAGGAGACCAATTATACCATAAGCTAACTGATACAAACAAGAGTTAAGTTCCTATGGAATATCATCAACATTACAGTGAAACAACACTGAACAGAACAAAGTCATTCAAAGACCTGCTGTAATTGATTGGCAAAATCTGACCTGAACTGATGAGTGTTTAGGTCTTTGTTTATCCCACTTAGTGGGGGATGCTCATATGTTTTGCTGTAGAACTCTCAATGTTCTTGATCGCAGGTATTGCCCAGACCCATGGTATATACCTCATTGCCTTTCTAAAATCCCCCAAACTCTGAGTTCTGAAACACATTTGGCCCCAGAGTTTCAGATAAGGGACACGTAGCCTGCACGCTTGGCATCCTGCTAGTAGCCTTACATGGGTTGACAACTGGCCAGTTCTGCTAAGGCGGCTGTGACACAAGACGCAGTGAGGCAGAGGAAGCCTGGAACTGAGTGCTCGGAGCAGAGTAATCCCCAACGGTTAGCTCTCAGCATTGCATGCTTTGGGTTGCCAAGTCTTTGCGGCACCCCCTGAGGCGTGGGTCTTATCACATCTTACAGATACAAAAACTGAGGCTGGGAGAGGTGAAGTGACTTGCCTAAGGTCACAAAGGTAGAAGCAGTGTGGCTATGACTGGCTGACTCCAGAACCAAACACTTATCACTCAGCTGCCTGCCATGCAGTGTCCAGGGTCTGCTACCCACGGTGTGCCCCCTGCGCCCCCCTCAGGTCTCGAAATAGAAGCTAGCATTTCTTGTGCCAGTACAGTTTAGAACAATTCATACATGTTACCTAATCTAGTTCTCACTACTATCCTAGGAAGTGGGAAACTGAGGCACACAGAGGGCAGGTAACTTGCCCTGGGTCACACAACCAGAAAAAGAAAAAGCCTTGATTAGAGGCCTTCAGTTTTGCCCCAGGGCCTGTGAGGTCATCCTTTTCACTGAGTTGCCTCCGACCTCGGGATGAAACACCTGTATAAATAAGCCCTCCCTCCTATTTCCCCACAGGGTTTCAGCCTCCAAAGTGCTTCCACGTGGTGAGCACACTGGAAGGCGTCATTCTGTGTTATGGCAGCTCAGACAAGGTTGAGTGATGAGCAAATAGTACACCGAGAGTGCGGGGTATGTGCCATCCCCCCATGCTTCTGGGGCTCACGGAGTCAAGCTTAAGGGAGCTGGAGGCAGAGAACCAAGGCTGCTGAAAGCTTCCTGGGATTCCGGCCAGCCTATGTGTCTGCTATCTCAGCCACTGCTCGGCGGAGAGAGGCTGGTTTCATGCAGAACGGTGCATGGAGCCATGCCGAACACATCACCACCAGCCAGTGGTTTATCAGCCATGAGCGTCAACACAGCTAACTAACATCACAAGACAGAGACAAGAGACTCCTGGTGCAAGAGTCTCAGAAGCAATCTTGTCTAAAACATCACACCTGGACTTCATTGGCTGTATCGCTCTACACACCGAGATTTACAGGACGCACAAAGGGTGGAGGAAGAGGTGGTACCACACCATGGGGCTGCAGGCGGCCCAAGCCAGACTGTGGGGAATGCTACACGGCAAATGACCTGGGTTCTTCCCTCTTCCTCAGTCATTCTCTTACTCCGTCCATACAAACATGTGTACCCAGGGCAGGTTACCTAGACTCTCTGTGCCTCAGTTTTCCTGGTTTTCAATGGGCATAACTACATCACCCACTTCACACACACACATGCAAATATATATACACATACATGTATGCATGTACATACATGTATACAAATCTGTGTGTATATTAATAGAGAATTAATAATCTGTATAATAAAAAGTTGTAAGTCATATCAAACAATTGTAATTTATGGCCCTTATTTGGGTTATGATCCAAACAAATCATTAGAAATGATTTATAATATTGTGAGAAGCTGGAACTGTGAACAGAGCAGATAATTGATGACATCCAGCAACTGTTCTTTTCCAGGTGTGTAATGGCACTAAAATGAGGGCGCATGGGGTAGAAGGGAAACAAGATTGGACAGAAGCTCATCCTTTTTTAAATTTTATTTTTCAATTACAGTTTATATTTATTATTTTTTAAAATCCTTACCTCAGGATATGTTTATTGATGGGGGAAAGAGAGAGAGAAAGGGGGAAAGATAGATAGATAGATAGATAGATAGATAGAGAGAGAGAGAGAGAGAGAGAGAAGCATTGATGTGAAAGAGAGAGTGAAAGAGAAATATCCTTTGGTTGCCTCCTGTATGTGCCCTGACCAGGGATTGAACCTGCAACCTTTTGGTGTATGGGACGATGCTCCAATCAACTGAGCCACCTGGCCAGGACTACACTAATCATTTTTGAAGCTGAAAGCTGGGTAACGGGTACATTGGGGTTAATTGCAGTGATTTTTCTATTTTTGCACATGTTCAAATTTTTTTTATAACAGAAAGTAAAGAAAGAATATATTTACTTGCCTAAAGCAATAGCGCTTTTGGACACAATTCAAGCAATATAAAGCTAAGTAAAACATGAAAGTTTCTCGTTCTTCCAATTTGTTCCCCATCCAGGTAACCCCAGGCTAAGTTTGATGTATATCCTTCTAGACTTTCCAATGTCTCTATAAACAATCATATATTACACTTTTTTACACAAATGGGACCACGCTATACACATAGATCTACGACCTTCTTTTTTCCCTCAACAATACATCACGGCCCATTTCTCATGGACTAGCTCCATTTCTTTCTTTTACCACAGAGTATTCCTTTGTATGGATGTACCATGATTTATTTAACCATTTCCTTTGGGTAAATTTTTAGGCCGATTGGAGTCTTTTGCCATTACAAGTTGTGCTTCGGTGACTCTCCTTGCACGTACATCTTGGTGCACTTGTCTGAGGATTTGTGTGGGATGCATTCCTAGAAGGAGAATTGTGGGCTAGAACACACGCTGCCAAAATGCCCTCCAGCAAGACTGTTCTCTACTGACAGGAAGGACCTGTGCCCCAGCTTTGCCTCAAAAATACTGTTGATTTTTCCTCTGATCCTGTGAGCAATACATGACTTTTGAAGGAATCTGGAAAATACAGAAAAATAAAAGAAATCATAACATCTGCTATCTTTCCATACCCAGTCATTATTGCTATTTATTTTTTCCTTTCTTTAAATATTTTTTATATTTTTTGATTTTAAAGAGAGGGAGGAAGGGAGAGAGAGAGAGAGAGAGAGAAACATCAATTTGTTGTTCCATTTATTTATGCATTCACGGGTTGATTTTTCTATGTGCCCTGACCCGGGATTTGACCCAACAAACTGGGTGTATCAGGACAGTGCTGCCTGGCCAGGCCTTATTGTTGTTTATTTAGATTGTTTCCAAGTGTTTGCTGTTGAAAGTCATGCTGCAGTGGACGTTGCTGTGAATAAATCTTTGCCCACATCTTGCTCATTTCTTTAGGAGATATTTGAACAGCAGGAGTTATCCAGTAAAACCTTTTGGCTAACTTTATGCAAAACAAATATGCAAATGTATGTATTAACTTTGACTACCATGGGCAATGTAATGGAGGTCCTGTCAGAATACGCCTTGTCCAGCATTGAATATTGCCATCAATGAGCTGTCTTTTTCTCTGTTGCTCATTTGCAGGTGAAATTTAGATTGTGCTCTTGACTTTTTCTTCTTTTGACCTGTGACCTCAGTTAGGGTTACGAATTACTAATCACGAACATAGTTAATGACAGAGGCTACTTGGGCTCACATCTCAGCTGCGTCTGATGGCTCACCCTTTTGGAGCCCCAGTTTCTCTTCTGCAAAATGGGGATATCCTGTATCGTTATGAAATGAGATAGCCACAGGAAGTGCTGGGTGGGCGCTGAGCTCTGATGACAATGATGCCATCTGCGTGAGATTGGAACTTTGGAGCCTAAGATATAGCTGAGAAGACTAGACTTAAGAAATAAAAGATTAGAGACAGGAATTCAGGTACCAAAGAAGACATGGTAGGTGAAGAGGAAGAAGAGCTCCCTGAGGGATTCCTGGCAGAGCTGGCAGTCCTGCAGAACCTTGAAGTACAAGCACAGGAAAGCCGGAGAACAGGGCCAGGTGGGAAGGATCATGAAGGATGGGAACGATGTGCTGTTCTTCTGCTCTCCAGCCGGTACTTACATTGAGCATCCGTCACCCTAATGAGCGCCGAGGGGAAAGCTGGGTGGTGGCAGGAACCATTGTACACCAGGAATAAAACACTCGGCTCTCTGATGGGATGGATTCAGTCTCACTGGGCAGTTTTGTTTTGAATAATTGACTAACATAGCTGGGGTGATTTTATAACAAAGACAGAAAAATATGGAAAAGTACTTTGCAGCGGGAAAAAAATGAGACTTTTTTTCCAGTTTCATTAGCACCGACAGGAATACAGCTCATAAATGTTATACAACATTTCTCAGAGGAAGCTTGCGCAGTGCGTGTGCAGAGCATGAGGAATGGGCAGTGAGAAAACTGCACGTGGCTCTTCCATGCAGGGCAGATCTGGGTCCAGGATCAACACTGCCATCCTGAGAAGTCTCCCAGCAGCTAAATATACCCAAGGAGCTCATCACGTGGCCAGCGGCTTTCCCAGGAGAAGGTACTCAGATGGGGGTAGCTTGAGCACTCAGAAAAGGAGGGGGGCTACCCTCCGGACAGAGGTGGGCTTGCTGGTTCTAATGGCACAGGATGCTTGCCACAGCCAAGGTGCCCTGATGGGCAGAATGGGAGGATGGACAAAGTTATGAGCAGAAATCAGGTCATGCAGATGCTTTCTGGAGATTTGGTGAAGCATGGGGGTCTGTAGGTGAGAGGAGCTTATGGGTTCATCTGTAAATTGGGATGGTTTAGGAGGTCAGAGGACTGGCCAAGCTGGCCTTGAGTATTTAGCGGGGTTGTTAAACATTTTTATTTATTGATTTTAGAGAGAGAGGGGAAGAGAGAGAAACATTGATTTGTTGTTGTACTTATTCGTGCATTCATTACTTGATTCTTGTTTGTGCCCTGACCAGGGATCGAACCCGCAACCTTGGCACATTGGGATGATGCTCTAACCATCTGAAGTACACGGCCAGGATTTAGTATGGTCTCGGATTAATTCCTTAACCTCTTAGAGTCTGTAAAATGAGTGTAATAATACCCATCCCACAGTGATAATAAATAAAAGAGCATGTCAGGTCAGGTGGCATTCTGGTCATTTAGTGCTGTGTAATGGACTATCCCCACACGTAGGGGTGTAAACAAATGCTTTTCATTGAGTCTCATGACTCTGTGGGCCAGCGGGGGCTCAGCTGCCCAGTTCTTGTCCAACGAGGGCCCCTCATAAGGCCCTCTCTCCAGTCGTCTCCCCGAGGTGGCCGCAGGGGCTGTGGTGAGGCAAGCAGTGTGGCCCCTTGGCGTGGCCTGTCCCCGTGTGGCGTGTCATTCTCCAGGGCCTCTTCCCAGGGCCAGGTGTTCGTGCAAGGGGATTTGGGCCTCCAAGTGCCAGGTCTTTTTAATACCTGGGCCTGGACCACCTAGATGTCACTTCCTCCACGTTCTGTTGGCCAAGCTGCGTCAGGGAAACAGGCACAAGTGCCACCTCTCACGGGCGGAACGACTGGTGCACACGGGGCGAGGCAGCATTGTCAGGGGCGCACTGGAGATCCCCTTGCACAGACGCTTCTCGCTGGGGCTGGCGCACAGGTGCAAGGCACTAGGATCATGGCTGTGGTTAAATGTTGAAATTTCGTCACAGTCGTTCACAAATGACCACTGCCCAGAGGCCCCACGTGCCCTCCTGTTGCCCCTGCCATGCCCCCAGGACCAGCCCCTGCCAATCTCCTCATGCTAAAGGGTGACATTTGGCATAGTAGGAGCTTCTAAGACCTGTTTCCAGTGCGTTCTTATCAGCTGGTGCCTGTGGCTTGCTGTTTGCTAAGTATTTTGAATATCACTCTTCAGGGCATGTACTCTCCCTAGTAAGTGCTCAATAAATGGGAACTTCTTTCATTGTAACTAATGTTATTTTGTTGCTATGTTAAGGTGAGGGGTGTGTGTGTGTGGCAGGGGGTTGTCCAGAGATTGTGCCTTGGAGAAAAGAGGCTTTGCTCCAGAGAGTCGGTATGATTCAGTTTTCCTTCTGGAAAAAGCCCCAGTGATCACATAAGAAAATCAAGGCTTCCTACTGAATTTTCTACTTGGTGAAGGTAATTGGAACCTCACACTGCAAACTGAGAGAGGGCAGGATGGCGTCAACACAGAAGGGACCTCTGTCCTGGTGCAGTCCCTCGGCTTTCCCTCCCCGACAGCATGTTGCTGGGCGAGCTGGCCCAGACCTGGGCCTCGTCCCAGCCCTTCCAGCCCCGTTTCCTGAGCTTGCTGACAGAGCCGTCTGCACAGGGCTCGGGCGCGCATTCCAGGCAGTCTTGACTGGGAGGCCGTTTCTCCCGGCCCAATTTCAACAAACACAGACAGACCACCACAATCTGGCTCTCGACATGGGGCTGGCACCGCGGCCCCTGGCGACGGACAGGGAGCGTGCATTGCTTGTGGCCGGGGCAGCAGACGTGGGCCTTCCAAGCAGCGACAGCTCCGTGAGCAGGAGGGGGTGGCCTGGGGAGCAGCC
Source organism: Micronycteris hirsuta (assembly GCA_004026765.1). Classification (NCBI taxonomy): domain Eukaryota; kingdom Metazoa; phylum Chordata; class Mammalia; order Chiroptera; family Phyllostomidae; genus Micronycteris; species Micronycteris hirsuta. Next base: position 40,763 of record PVJI01014406.1, read on the forward strand.
CGCCCGGGGGCTGCGGGTCTTGGGGCGAAGTGCAGAGCGGGGGTCCTTGCTCCCTGGCCAGGGTGAAGTCCGTATGTCAGGGAACTCACTGGAATGTCGCAGGACTCTCTGTGATTCCCATGGCTGTGGCCCAAAAGCAACCTCCAGGCAGATGGGAAACTTTGCCTTTTTGTAAGAACATGAAAAATTCTTTGAAGAGTGCACATCTCTGTGTCCTGTTTGGAAGAGGAGGAGGCTTGAGAAAATAGAAATGCACATTCCACTGGGGTATCAAGTCTGGAGTAGAGAAGGAAGGGCCTTCCCTGGAAAGTGCACAAGAATTAAACCTGTGGAGAGAAAATTTCCTGTGGAGAATGGCTAATGCCTGGAATATGTTACCAAAGGTCTCACTTTTTGGAGATTTTTATAAAGAAAATAATCTTATATTTTGGGAGGGTGATGATGTGTTGTTTTTAGGGGGAGTTTATGTCATTTCTTTAATTCAAGTCTCCACAACCATAGCAGACATTGCTGGCTGATCTCTGAGTTTAACCCACTGACCTTAGATCCAGCTTCGGAACCCTTCTTAACACAGCTCTCCACTTCCAGGCAGTAAACTCGAGTGAAAACCCCTTTCCCACCTCTGGACTCCAGTGCCTACAACACATATCTGAAGAGTGCTAAGCCATTCACCCAGCCTCATGCCACACCCTGTGTGCCATAGCCCCCGCAAGGAAAGTGATGGATGAGTCGGCCAGATTCTCGGCCAGTGAGGGGTTCTGGGAGGGGGCCCCGGGGTCACCTTCCTAGCCCATGATCTTGTCACTGAGGATACTCTCTCTAGACCACATTCCACTTGTCTTGTAATTATGCCAAATGCAGTGAGTATTTTGGTTTTAGTGGTATTTCATTGACTTACTTTACTGTGAAATAAATTAATTGACTTGAAGGAATTGGATTATTGTAATGGTATTTTACTGGTTTTAGTTGATTGGTGTTAACAATGGGATGTGTGTCACCCACTGTTGGCTGGGACCTCAGGTCTGACGGGAACCTGGCTGTGTCTGTTGGGAGCTCTCCTCTCCCTGATTTTCAGCCCCTTGTCACTGGCCTGCATCCTATTTCTGAACAAAACATCACAACTAGTGTTCTCAGGCCGATGTTCCCCGCTACCGCCCTCCGCCAGCTTCAACACTGGGGCAAGTCTATTGAAAAATTTGGCAGAGGGCAGTTGCATGCAGCTGACAACCATAGAGGCTTTTGTTACTCACCAATTTTCTCTTGCAGGATTTTAACAATTATAGAAATAGTGGCATGATGTCTCAGTAGCTCCAAGAATCAGGGAAACGTGGGGAAAAAAACTTTATTTGTGCAATGTTTATTTGTAGGGGTTCCCTAGATGTGGGCACATCTTCAACTTAATGAAATACATGGATGAAGTAATAAATTGCACGCATTCGAGTTTATATAAGCCACACAAAAGTGCAGCGTTGTAGCCACCTCTGAAATAAGCCGCAGTGAAGTGGTATCAGGGCAGCTGCCTTCCTTGGAGCCTCATTTTTCTTTGCAGAGAGAACATGGATGAGTGGGAAGATCCCTGGGTGTGGACTCGTGCAGACCCAGGTTCAAAGCCCACCTCTGCCGTGGAGCAGTGGGGCGGCCTTGGGAAGGACACCCTCTCTGAACCGGGAGCCTCTGTTTGCAGATCTCTGCAGTGGAAGTATGATGGGGATTAAATGAGATCGCAGCGACAAAAATGTCCAGCATAGGGTAGGTTAGAGCTCAACAGAATTGTTATTTACAAAAGGGTGGTGGGGTACTACTGAAAAGGGAAAATATTAAGTGCTTCCCTTTACGAGTGATGACCTCTGTTGGAGCTTTGAGGAGAGAAGGCGTTAACACGCTCAGAGCACCTTGAATTCCATGCTGTTTCTATGATAAACCAAATGCTGTGAATGGTGAGCAGCTATTCTCTTTTTCAATATTTCTTTGAAAGGGATGTAGGAGGTTTTTGTCCAAAAAGGGCTGCGGTCTTTGTCTGCTGCTGTGTGCATGCTTCAGGGTATGACTTGACTGCTTTATCTATAAAAGTTACAAAATGGTTCTATTTTGGCTGAATTACTATTTTGGTTAAGAACAGTAGCATGAAGTCCAAATACATCAGGCTGGACTTGTCAGCTCTGCTCCTTGCAGGGTGTGTGACCTTGGACAAGGCACTTCCTCTGTCTAAGCCTCGGTTTTCTCATCTGTAAAATGGGGATAAAAATACCTTTCAGATGGTTGTCTTGAGAAATAGTGGGGTCATATGTGTGCCCATAGTACTGAGGGAGGTAAAGAGAGCAGATTTTAGGTCACTTTACCCATCAACAAACTAGCATTTCCATGAAGGGGAAATGGCATTTTGATGAAGTTTTAACAAAACACATAAGGAAACTTGGATGAGAACTTCCTGGGAAGTAAGCTAATTGAAGCACTGACAATCTGTGTGGACAAATCCCCCCCTGGAGAAGAAGTTTCCAGCTTCTCTTGTGCTGTCTGCTGGCTGCAGTGAAGGATGAGAAAGAGGAGCAGCTGTTTTGAATGGACTGATTAGAGCAATAACTAACGTTTGCTGAGCAGCTTCTAGGAACACTTTACTTACATTGCCTCGCTAAGTCCTAGCAATGAGCATATGAGGTGTGCCTCCGGGGAGCGCGCTCCCAGCCTGTCTGCTTTGCTGCCACCTGTTTTGTAGGGGGGTTGTCTAAACGGCCCGCGTTTGACACGGCTGAGGGTGGGGTGGGGCACTCTCTACAGTCGCTCAGGTTGGGCAAGGCACACACCCAAGGGCTCCGTTCACATCACAGATATCAGACAGAGAGGCTTATTGTGACACTTGCAGAATATGGTAGTAGGGTGAACTTATTCCAACAAAAAGTATATTATAATCATTTTATAATAGATTAAAGGAGCATTTTTTAAAAATTCACAGCAACGTGCTGTATGGGCTAGGAGTGACACAATCATTGGATGGAGTCACTGCAGCTTCATCTGGAAGAAGGGAATCTGCATTCTAATGGGGAAATTGGGATTGTTATATCATCTCCACGTCTGGCAGCAATGTACTTTTAATCAAGTACGACCTTGCTAGTAGACATTCACAGGAGGCAGGAGTATGATGGTTAAGAGCAGGGATCAGGGACAGCTGGTCTGGGTTCAGATTTCAGCTCTGCCCCCTACTAGCTGTGTGTCTTTGGGCAACTTGCTTAACCTCTCTGTGCCTCAGTTTCTACCTGTGTATTTTGTATTAGTATTTTACTGTTTTAGTGACAATGACAGTGCCTACCACACAAGGCTGTGGCGAGTCTTAAATGAGTTAATATATCTAAGTGCCTAGAACGTCACCTGACCTGTAGTAGGTGTTAGCTTGTTTTGTTAAAGGGCCTGAAGGCCTTTCTCACAGATGATGGCCTGGCAAATGTGAGTCAACCTTGGTTTTCACAGCTTGACTGTCACTCAGCTGCACCTGATCACTTGTAAGTTCCTGTATTTCCTGGACGAGGTGGATTG